>JAGVSP010000227.1:0-126846 GCA_022494985.1 Micrasema minimum | reverse complement strand
CCCTTCTAGCCCTTCCATTTTTCAGCAAATATTTCGTAAGTAAATGAAATAAAAATTAATGCTAAACAAAAATAAATAAATCACTACATACCCGTTTTACTAAAATAAATTAATATATAAAAGGAGATTTGGGTTATTTATATTAGTTCATAACTTTAATTACCGTAATTAGTAACTACCAGTCTACACTTCGTTAATCACATAGGCGAAACAAATCTTTATGTCGCACTATAAGAAGAATCTAATTACCCTGAGTATTTGGGCCAATTTACCTTAATTATTGAATTGTATTTTCATTATTATTATTTGTCCGTGTATTCGTTTTCAACACGATTTTAATAGTTTAAATTAAAAAAACCAATATGTTATTATTTTTCAACGCGGTTATAATGCTTTCAGCCGGCGCCCTAATCTTCTGGGGCATGATTGACTGCACCTCCTTTAACGTTGATTAGTGGGGAGGGGGGGTGTTGATAACGGGAGAGAGGGTTAGTCCCGCCCCCGCCTTCATGCCGCGGTCACTTGCGCGCTACTGTTAACTTGTGTTGATTTGTCGTAAACGTCTCCGTGGTGGGCCTGTCGATTGTCACTTTCTTGCCCCACGCCCTATTACAAACCAAGTCACCAACCTTGATGGAGAAATTTATAATCACAACCGCCACAGTGCGGGGCTCGGACAGCCGTGATTATATTAAAACCCATTCTATCCTACTCGTCAATAGCACATTAAACCACCCAACACTAATAGTAGATGAGTCTGTAATGTAAGGCCTTAATATCGAGGCCTAAACATTAATTTTCTGTTAGCTTTTTATTAGTAACACAGTAACCTGTTGTTTTTTTTAATCATAATTCACATCATGAAGTCGTTAACAAAAGTGAATCAGAATTCATTCACAAAATTCGCTTATTGAATTTTATACTTTACTTGTCCAATCCTCATTTATTGTTCGTTAGGGTGGAGTGGCAAGTTTCCTCTAATTTTAAAACCTAAGACAATAAAAACAACCCGTTGTCGGAGAAGGTGTAAATCTCTTTATCATTCAAACTATAACCTAACTAGATCCAGCTTGTAACAATCCACCTGCGATGACTGCAATCTGCTAATAGTTGGGGGTTTCAGTTTGTCCAATACTAGGTACAGTGTATGTGTAAATAAGTACTCACGGAGGGTACGGCTTCTCTTCTAGTTAGACTTGATGAGTGGGGGAGCTGAAAATTTTTAGAAATCAAATATTTACAGTATTAATTCAACAGAGTTATAATTATTATTTTGTATAAGAAATTTATTTATGTTTTTAGAAGTGTTTTGGTGGCCAATCGTTGGGAATTATAACTAAAAAAATTTTAAAAAAGTGATTTCGGCAATCTATATAACGAAACGTTGTGCACGTCAAAAAAGTTAGTTTTTGGTGAATCGCGGTTTTTAGGTTTTTGTATCCGTCAATGGATCGGAATAGCGGCCTATTGTTTAAGCACCTAGCTCATAGGCTCCATTGAAAGTGTTTTAAAAAAATTTATGAAAAATCTTAGCAGAAAGGATGGTTTCTTTGACATAATATCTGGACATGTAGAATATTGTTGTTTTCAATTAAGACATTTTAGGAGCAGATTCTTTAATCGTTATTTCAAAGTGTTAAGTACAATTCGTGACGTGTATTAATTATTTATTTATAAATCAATGAGTCTCTTGTAAGTGTTTCGGTGGTACTTGGTTATAGTACGTAATTACATTTTAAAAAAAATGATCTATGCCATCAATAAAAATGTTGTGCGTCAGGCCTTGTTGGTCTTTTAAATAAATGCTGTGTTCGAAATCAGGACCCCTAATAAAATTCCGAAAAAATTAAGATACCTATGTTTTTAAGAAAAGTGCTTCGGCATCTTCTGGTTTATGTAAATAGTTAGAACATAAAACTTCCGAAACACCCAGAATTGATCCATAAACAATTCGAAAATTATAATACGGGCACGCTCCAGGGACCTCAGTGTAGAGCCACCAGGACGATGAGATAGAAAGAATCGCAAATTATAGGGGAGTTGTCCTGCCGGCAGGCTTATGTTGCGTCAGGAGACATTTATCCCCTCTTATACTTACTGGTTTTATGTTGATTATCAAAACAAAGTTTGGAAAATCAGGCCCATTAAAGACACTCATGTTTCTATTTTTTTTAAAAAGTGCATCGGCAATCTTGTGTTTTAACAATAAACAAAGAATCCACAAAAACCAGTAACCCCCAATAACCTTGAAAATGATACGGGCACGCTCCAGAGACCCACAGAGCCAGACCGATCGATGTGAAATCGATACATTAGGGGGAGTTTTACTGCCGGAGGCTAGCTTGTCAGGAGACCTCTTCTCCATCTTAGAACTACTGGTTTAATGTTGGGATATCAAAATCAAATTCGTAATCATGGCCCCTAATGATACCCATGTTCATCATTTTTTAATGCATCGGCCATCTTGGATTTAAAAATATACAAAAAATCCAAAAACCAGATACCCCAATAAACCTTGGAAATTGATTACCCTGTTGTTCTTATTATCAAAAATAGTTGCCGTCCGCCCTCTTGGGAATTAAAAGCAAATGCATTATTTGAAATTTAGGACCCCACCATAACGCCATTTTAGTTTATTAAAAAGTATTAAAGTAATCATAAGCTATTCAATCTCATATTTAAAAAAATACCATTTGCTCTAACATGGGAAGAATTTATGGAATGGTGTTGATGATTTATTAACATTTTTAAAATGAGAAGTTATTAGGTATTCTTAAAAATTAACACAATAGGGTGCTTTTCAGGAATGTATACAGAGTCCATATGCTCCAAATTTTATAATCTAAAAGATTCTTTAAAACTCAAAGAATGAAAAAAATACGCCTACGGAACGCTTCAAAAAAATATCATTAATAACCGTGCATTGTCAACTTTATAAAATTTATTTACATACACAAATGAAAGGTAGGAACTTTATAGCAATTAAAAAAAACATTTTTGGTCATGTCGTCGATTCTAATCCGTGACTGTCTTTTTCAAAAAGCACATATAAGATTTTCAATTATAAAAAATCATTTGGAAAACGATAATAAAATTCTTATTTTTCATCACAATACGGATTTATCTTGTAAAAGTTGGAATCAAGGTGTAGATAGTATAGATAAAAAATTTAATAAATGAAAAGTCCATGCTGTCGTCCAATGTCAAAAGCATTTTGTATTTAGATTAAATTTGCTAAAAACTATTTGTTTGAATGGCAAATATAAATATTTTATTAGTCATTAGACAGGGAAATCTATACGGTAATACATAAGTATTTGGTACTTTTATTTGTAGGGGGTTTTAATATTATTTTCTACGCTAATAGGTTACATCATTTTATTTTGACATGTATTAATTAGTGCGAACATATATTCATTATATATACACTGACAGCGTTCATCTTTCGTCCTCGCTTTTACCTAGCAGGAAAAAGGTGCCTCTCACTCACACATTCAGCGTTGGGTAAAAATTCATTATTTATATTGATAATTTATATGAAATGGTATGAACATCGGGTGTCAATTTTTGTTTTTTCGAGAACGGGTTTAGTATTTCCGCACCTTCTATCGATTAGACCAGAAATTTAGGTTTTCGGTAATGTAAAAATATGTCCAGCGTTTAAAAGAAAAAATCCATACAGTTTACTATGGGGAATGTATTATAGCTGATCATCTAATCGTAATGGCTTTTATATATTAAAGAAAAATACAGCGAATCTATAATATATTATGAGTTTGTACGTAGATAATTTGAAACAACATGTATCGTTTGATGGTATTTTTAAGGTGAGGAGTAACCGAGAGAGCAATAAAGTTACTATGGATAAATCCTATACGAATAAATAAATCGCATAGAAAAAATTCTTAATTTTCTTTGTAAATGTTTCAGCTAGTAGAGCTATTTTTTACGGTAAATCCTTGAACTACATTAATATAGGTCTTATCTCGATTTTTAGGCTTAATCATACAGACTTCTGTATGTGGTTTTTTTTTTTCGGACCGGTATTCGACTCTCGTGTTCGTAATCGGGAGACCTAATAGTCTGGAGATCAAATGATTATAAGCACCCGAGATATACAATACACGCCATAATATGTCCGTTAAAAAATGCATTTCGGCTGATAATTAATTCTTTCTTGTGTAATTGTGCTCGAAAGAATGATACGAATGCGGCTGCAATTTAACCCATCACGAAAAGAAGTCAGAATCGAGTCGCGCTTTTTGAATAAAAAGCTAAAATGTTTGTATCACCTAATGGCCATGATACCGAAAAATAACGCATAAAAATTGCTTTATAAACTGAAGCCAAATTTTTACTACGGTCGAGGTAGTTGGTAACGGTCTGCCGAGGTTTAATGGCACGGGGTTCCTAAGCGTGCAACCTATCGTCATCTGATGAGAAATCTATGATCTTTTTGGGTCTAAAATTCTGACGGAGGCTCTGTATGTCATGCTGTCAAACTTCGGACTATCTCCCTCTTCATACGGGAAAGTGCTAAAGCTATGCGAGGGAAGAGGGACAAAAGTGCCTTAGGTTTGAATAATATATTAGGTCAGATAATTACTAGCTATGCTATGTAACAGTGCGCGAGCATGTCTATAGCGAAGACTCTTGTTATCGCCGACTGGGCCGGCCTAACGATTCTGTTTGTTACTTCGCTAATACAATAATCAGCTTTGATTGAAAGGATTACATTAGTTGGGACACGCGACCCCGTAGCCTGTTACTGCCCCTGTCAGTGTTGGAATTTATTGGTTACATGAGAGATACTGGGCTGCTGAGTGCCACTTAGAGCCAGTCAATGAAGCGTCCTCTATTCCCCTGTGATGAACATGTCCGCATAGGGCATAGGCTGTGTTTTCAGTGTATGCCTTTTATCCCCTTTCTTTAACTAGACCTAATCCTGATGATTTGTAAGATTCTCGGGCGAAGTCATTTTCAGTTTTTGCATGTATTTTGATGCGTATTCAAATGTTAGTTTTGAGGACACATCCTGTTCTTTTAAAAAAAAATATATCCGCACGTCACTCCTATTATGCAGTTTCCAACATTGAAATAGTATTTCTTATTCGATGGTTTCAAGATTCTTTGTGAATCAATAAATGGAATAATTTGCTTTTATTCACGGGTGATTTTAAGACTAATTTTATGTGATTTATCTTACACACAAATCAATACCTTAGAAAATGAGAAACACGTATTCTCCGAATTGAGTGAAATCCCTGTTCGCGTTCGGTTTGAACGGAAATGAGTTTCCGTATACAAAACAGCGCTGTGGGCTCCGTAGCTTTGAGTGCCTATACTGCCTATTGATAGTAGAATGAGTATCGGTGCGCGACGGTGGTGGTGACGCGCGATGTGGAGCTTCCTGGCTCCGGCTCGTTAACTCCTCGGGCTCCCCCGGGGCCACCTCCCCTCCCCACGATACTGCCTAGAACCTGTTTAAGAATTGCTTCCACTTCCAAATTCGTTCTACATTTTTGATGACGATTCTAGGAGATTCTAGGCGTTTTATTATTTTACTACAGATCGGTTGTAACCTGCTGTTATCGTTGCTGGAGATGAAGGTTTAATTCTAGGGAAGAGGGATCAGAGCCGGTAGATAGCTTTGTAATATTGCAATAAAATCCTTATAATTAAAAAAATATTATATTTTAATAGTACAACTATAATATTTTAATAACATAATTTAGCTGTAACCTCAAGGTATTTAGATTTTACACGAGATTATTTGATACGTTGACGATCTCTATCCATGAATCCCAAATACTTGAAAACAGATCGGGACTGTTTTTAGGTCCCTTTTTCAAAAAAAAAAAAATTATTTCGAGAAGCTAAGTAAACTGAATATCTTCCATGTATCTACACCTACCTACTGGTATTTGTAAATACCCAGAAATTCAATAGCCGGCCTTCTGTCATGTGGCGTATAGCGTACCTACTCGTATACATACATAGTGACTTGCAGGAACACACTCCACCCAGCCCAGTACCTACCCGTCTACCCGTCTTCTGGTAGAAAATATTTTCCGCATTATTTATTTTATATTTATCGCTTTATCGTCCCATGACCAAAAATAATAATATTCGAATGCTGATTTTCAAAAGGAGGAAAACGTATCACTCAGAAAGTTATAAACTTATTTATTATAGTAAAATAACACCACCAATCTTTATGATAATGACTTCCCGATAAATTCTATTTTCGTCTCGCTATTGTTAGCGCGTGGTAAATTATTCCTAATTACTCTTCCATGTCTTCGTCCTTTGTTCCCGCCATTTTTATTCCTTGTCCATTCATCCTATCCTGTAGTTGGATATTTATTATTGATAAGAACTCCTCGTCGCGGAAGTTTCCGACCTCCAGCGGGTAATAAGACCCCGCCCCTGGCATGATGACCTCCCTACACAGGTATTTCAGTCGCTGAACCGAAATAAAATCCTCACTACCTACTTCTGTGTCCGATACTTTGTTCCTAATTTTTATTTTACAAAATGTAACATGAACTCCTGTAGCGCGACGTAATGAGGGAATCCACTGTTTTCTAAAGTATTTTTTTTCTATAAACGTACTATTTAACTAAGCAAAAAAAAAGATTTAATATTTTTTTATAAGTTATTGATGAAGATACGATTTTTTAAAGTAGCAAATTTCAAATACCGCGCCAAATACTACTATGTACTAAGTGCGTCATTTTTGCAGGAGTGACGTCATAAAACGGGCGGCTAACGGCATGGCACGGCTAACATATTTCTCCAGCCAATGACAAAATTGTTAAAAATCTATGCAAACGATTTCTCCAGCCAACTGTCACTTAAATTGTCAACAGCTGTTCTAGGGAGAGTGAATGGCGGCCATCTTTAAAAACGGAAACGGAAAACACTACACTTAGATACAAGGAGTGACGTCATTGTTTAAGATTTCGAAATGAATGCTATTTTCAACATTTTTTATTTATTTTTGGGTAAATTATTGAGATATTTATTCCGACTTCAAATTTTTTAAATATTCGCGTCTACACGAAAGCATTTTTAAAATTCAATTCCGGGTGGCAGTGGATTTCCTCATTGGGAATAGAAACGTCTCGATACATTTTTTTTATTTGCTCCCGGTGGGTGGCGGTGGAGGTGGTGATTAGAACTGGGCTTCATGAATTTGAGGAAAATCTTGAACGTGTATTTATCGTGTTCGGTAATGATCCCTTAATATGTGCTTTTAAATAACTTCACATTCGTACGGCCCCCTAACGGTATCGCAATCATCGCAACATCACGATAAGAAATTTATTTTGTAATGCTATATTATGGCATGTGTTTACATTATTGTAACTACGTTGTACATCATTTACTGCACTTAATACAGCACTTCTAACAAATAGCTGTTGGAAAAATGCCATTTTCCGTACACAGTGTACCTACTGGCTCCACCGCGCTACGTCACACCACCATTGTTTTCCATTCTTCAGTACAATAGGTACATATTTTTTAAATAGCTAGCTCTTCCCAGCGAATTATCATAAAAATAACCTGTATTTTAAATTTTTGTTTATTTTCTTTACATCCGTTATTTAAAGTCAAAAAAAATATTTATTTATTTATTTATTACATTTCACATTGAATATAATCATAATAATGGGATGGCGACTCAATCAGTAGAGACCCATGCCAATGATCTGGCCCCGACTCACTAGATAGTCCGTGTCGAGTCAGGGCATTGTAGTATTATACATAACACATTGTAGTACTAAACATAATTGAATATTTACATAATTAGTATATTACATATCGTAGGTACTTTTTACGCATCACAGGTACACTCTTCTAGAATTTTTCACCATTTGTGCATATAGGCGAGAAATTGTTATAATAATCTTGCATTAACAAAATTAAATAATTATTTTTTCTTTGCAACAGAAAATCAAAATACGTTTTCTATGAAAGCAACATTAAACTATATAAAAATAAAACTTTCGGAATTAATTTCATGTAATATATTTATGTGTTTTTTTTAAAACCATCTTACGCATTAAAAAAACGATACCATAAAATGTTTAGAGATCGTCGATATCCTTTCCCCTTCTTTACCGGAAACCCTTTTCGTTAGTTATTTTCTGTCTCCGGAAAACGTTATGACTCGCAACATTTTCATGCTAAAAAGACATAAACACGTTAAAAATGCCGCCTTTAGTTGGAACAGTTAAAGATTGGAATATTTACGACAAGTGCTTCCACCACCACCACCACTATGTAATACTGCGGTAGTCCCAGTTAGGCCCACATAATACGGTTATCCACCGTACCTAGTTGATAAAGTTTAAAATGAGATTTAATTAAAACTGGAAGTACCCTTTGTGAGTTGGTGGGGCGCGCCCCGGTTGCTGGTGGAGGGTTGCTGGTGGAGGGTTGCCGGCGGAGGGTTGCCGGCCGGAGTATACTTAATGCGGAATATTCCGGTCTGCCAGGAACTGTTTTATCCTCCGTTACGTAGATAGGTATTGCTACATAACGTACTTAACGTACATAATATAATACCATTCCGTATGGTATACAGACTCGCTTTATATCCCTATCGGGGTGTATTACGAACACGGTTACCTAAAGATCGACGTAATTATTTCGTCTTTATGTACCTACATATCTATCCATCCTTACCTTACTTCTTGAAATGTGCTCTGATAAATCCTCAAAGCGACCGCGGCCTACCGCACCGCACCGCACCGCACCGCACCGCACCGCACTGTGGGCCTACGACAGCGGCAAAGCGACAGAATTTAAGTTCAAAATTCGACGTATATTTTCAAGCTGGGTGTCATCAAAGGTTTGAAGTATTTCCGTGTTATTTTTCTCATCGCCGTGCTTTTAAATTCCAGTTGTTTTAATACGGCTATAAGATTCTTAAATCCTTTTTTGAGTTATTTTTTAAGTTAGCTCATCAGAGTGGCAGATTTAAGAAAAAAGATCTGTTGGTATTTTTCTCGCATTATCTTCAGCGGTCCACGCTTCTCCATAGTACATATAGCGACAACCCAAGGCGCTTGTTTCCATGAAATTTTCTATTTTCTTAATATTCCTAGGTAAAAACTAAAGACTCAAATCTGACCTCCATGAAATAAACCACCAAGTGTACCAGTCACAGTATTAATGAGGATTTAGATATTGAATGATGTTAGTCTTCTACAGATTCGCGTGTTTATCTTCAAAATTTCAATTAGGTTTTACATAAATATGTACATATATGTCTAAGTAAATTCGTTCCCTTTTGACTTTTACAAAGTCTCTACTAAGCTGAAATGATATTCCGAGATTATGTTGTCTTTATAAAGCACCTTTGTTTAGTAAAACACGATCTGTTTCCCTGTTTGGGGAGTTGGGGGTGTGGCAGGCGAGGCAACCCTATTATTTTGTGTGTGACATACAAGAAGATATAAGAAAGTGACAGATGAGCAGAACGTGCTGTGATTGTGTAGGTACATACACGAACACACACCTTCACACGCACACACCGGGAGCCAGGAGCCAGGAGCCGGGAGCCGGGAGCCGGGAGCCGGGAGCCGCGTAATGTATGCCCAGGAGACGCTTCCTCCGACGTAATGCGGGGAAAGTCGTGTCTAGGCCCTCGGATAAGAGAGATAAATTGATATAACTTTCAAAGGAAACTGAGGAAAGAATGGTGGTACTACTAACCTACCGACTGCCGACTACAAAAGATAGAACCACTAGAAAGACTAAACCAAAATCCTACCTGGGAAGGTAGGATTCAACAGACAAAGTTCATAAGTTTTCCCGGCCTTCAGAATACAGTTTATGTTTTTCTGGGTTATTATGCCGCTTTGCGGTCCAATTGCAGTGTCCATCTTCAGGGCTGATGTATGAGTATAGTCTTATGTGTATTTAAGTGTGAGGAGTTTGTAACATTTAAACGGTCAGCCCGGAGAGACGGACACTGCAATGTGCCCCGAAACGTTGGCAACACAAATCCCGCACACGCCATAATAACCCAAAAAGACATAATCTGTTACTACCCTCGTTACAGCTTGATCTACCTGTGATATTGTTCTGCGTGAAGGTAGCTCAGGAGATTCTTACAGAGAAAAATGTTGCGTAATGAGGAAATCCACTGCTACCCGGAATTGAATTTTAAAAATGCTTTCGTGTAGACGCGAATATTTAAAAATTTTGAAGTGGGATGAAATATCCCAAAAACGCACGCAAAAATTAATAAAAACTGTTTGAAAAATAGCATTCATTTCAAAATCTTAAACAATGACGTCACTCCTTGTATCTAAGTGTAGTGTTTCCGGTTTCCGTTTTTAAACCCCCGTAGCCGCGTTCCATGGCATTTTAATATGGAATATACAATCTACATATTATACAAGCTTCTATTGCAAAAAAGATGGCCGCCATTCAGTCTACCTAGAACAGCTGTTAACAGTATGTGACAGTTGAGTCGACGGTATATTTTATCTGTGCTTCCCGCGTCAGTTTGCATAGATTTTTGACAGTTTTATTACTGGCTGGAGAAATACCATGGCCTTAAACAACCCGTTTTATGACGTCACTCCTGCAAAAATGACGCAGTTAGTACATAGTTGGTATTTAGCGCGGTATATTTGAAATGTGCAACTTTAAAAAAATCGTATCTTCATCAATAACTTGTAAAAAAATATTAAATATTTTTTTTTTGTTTAGTTAAATAGTAAGTTTATAGAAAAAAATTACTTTAGAAAACAGTGGATTCCCTCATTCTTGCAGATTTAAATCACCCTCACCCTACCTTCCGTAGGAGTATTTCTAGGTGGTATATAGGAAGCACTTTGAAGGAAGTAATTCCTTTGTAAGACGTAACGTAATTCTAATGAATTCATTCAAAACACGAATAAAAAAATATTGCAGGTTTACGAATAACTAACTGAACTGAAGAAACATTTATGCGAATTAAATCTGGATGTGTCGTTTTAAATTTCCATTCGTAACACCAGCAATCTTGTTTTTTGGTATTTTCTAACATATTATGTAGCTATAACATAGTTATCTGTGGTATATTAGGGTCATGAGTCTTCCTTTATGACATAAAATTAATAAAAAATACATTATTATGATAGGAACGCATGAACATTTTCGGGCCATTTATGCGGTATTTTCAGGACTTCCTTCTTACCTTTGTGGAAGAAAAAAACAACAATCAGTGGCGAGTTATAACATAACAGAAAATGTGTGAAACCCTAAATTAATCTTCTCAAACAGGAAGCTCGATGCAACATAAAATTTTCATACAAAATTTAAATCCTACATTATTATAGTACCTATTTTTTTTTGGCATAATTTCTGTTCCGCTAATTGATGCAACCTAATTAGGATGGTGTTAAAATATTCCAATCCCGGAATGAAGGCAGTTAGGTGTAGCCGTGTAGTGCGGTGGTGCGGTGGGAGGCGGGTGGAGTGCCAAACTCCCCAGCAGAGGATTGGGAGCCGGGCCAAGTGGACCGAGGGCGAGGGCGAGGGCGAGGATGCGGCTCGTCACGTGATCTCCGGTCATGATAGCCGCATACCCTGCTCCACCAGCGCCACGCCCGCGCCAGTGTGACCCACATTACTACTTACTACCCTACTATATACTAGTAGCTAGTAGTATTATTGCCATTACCAACACTGATGATCCGTTTTCTATCACTTTCAGGGTAGACAATTCGTCTTCCATCTTTCAAAAAGGCGTAGGTAACTCGATTTTGTTTATTTGACAGAAGATGACTTTAAGGGGTCAAAATGAATAATTTTTCTGCGTTTAAAAAACATTTTACTTCATAAACATATTTCGGAAACCTGTAAGATACTGTACGATTCATTTTTTCACCGCTAGATTTTCAACACTAGAATTAATTTATTTATTTGTTACATTTCACATTTAATATAATCACAATAATGGGATGGCGACTCAATCAGTAGAGACCCGTGCCAATGATCTGGCCCCGACTCACTAGATAGTCCGTGTCGAGTCAGGGCATTGTAGTATTATACATAACACATTGTAGTACTAAACATAAGTCAATAAGTCGTGTTTTGTAAAATCAGCGAATTCGAGATACGCCTCTTTGAAAGATGGACAACGAATTAAATAACTGATTTGATTTACAATATTAAAATTATTTGTGTAACAAGGCGTTTCGGCTGGCTAGGCCATATACTACGTATGCCTCCCGAGAGCCGCCACCATGCTTGCCTATTTTCGAACATCAGGTTTCGGCGCCGGCGTCCTGGTCGTCCACTGTTGACGATTCGTCGGCAGTTTGCGTCAGAGCTGCGGGACGTGGACTTGACTTGGGAGGATGCACGGGAGCCGGCGGCCGATCGCTTGGCCTGGAGGCAGTTTGTGGATTCCATATGCTCCACATAGGGAGCGGATATGGTATGATGATGGTGGAAGAAGGATTAATACAAGTTAATCTGAATCCACTAGTAAAATCCTGAATTTAGGTACTCTTTTTCGATGAAGTAAGGGTTTGCATCTACCGCACTGTTGAATTTCCTGCGTTTCGTTGGTACTATTTAAAGTCGTCCTGTGTTGACTGAATCACGCTGCGCTGTGTCGGTATCCCGCGCCAATCCGTTACCTTCCCCTGTTGAATAAACTCACCCTCGCACCTTGAATAATCCAAGTTTACGGCGCCCACTTCACGTGCCGGTACCCCCCCTGCACCCTCCAACATCGCGACGTTATTTCTTTATGTATTGTATTGAAAGAGCCACAATGTTAATAATAGATCCGAGACCAACCAGTTTGGCAATTATGTGTGACATTCCTCCTCCGGCTCGACTGTTCGTTTCCCCGCATTAAATATGGTAGGGTACATCTTTTAACCTTACCTACACCCTACACCTGTAAGCGTAAAATTTACACCCTCTTTTTACTGCTGCAGTCTCGGCTATTTACTTCAGAATGTTTTTTTGCGTGAATAAATAAAATCTGTTGCATATTATGCTATCACAATTTTTCGTATAACCTCCCAAATCCCAAAATATATTTTTTTTATTCATCTTATTTTGATTTCATTGATAAATTGCTTTAAGCGCACTTTAAACGGGACAGAAAACTGTACAGTTCTTGTGCAAAGAAAAAATAATTGAACGATATTTTAAAATATTTTTTAGAAATTTTGAAAACTCAACATTTCTAACTGTTTTTCATTGTTTTGGTGTCTCATCTGCAATCCGTTTATTTTTTTAAAAAAAAAAATAGTCAAATGGTCAATATCTCACTTCTATATTTAAGATATTACGTGTATTGTTAGTAGGGATGCAGTTTCCGCAACATTTCACCACAATGATTCCCAATCCCCGCTACCTTCGGATCGCGAGACTGTTGTTTGTTTTTATTTAATTTAATTAGAGTATTTCTTCAGTTAGCGTTTAATGCGGCCAATAAAGGGAGAATCCCTCCTGCGGGGGGCGTGTGCCGCGCGGGGCGGGCGGGGTGCGGGGTATTGATCTCCTCCCCTCCCCCGCCCCGCCGCGCCGCGCCGCCCGCAGCATCCCCCGCACCAAGGTCGGTTCCGTACAGAGTGCGGATCTCCCGCGGAAAGGAAAGCACTGTAACTTGACTTAGACTCGAAAAATTAATGTAAAGCTAACGTAAGAGTTCTTCTCTTCTGAAAGAAAAGTAAGAAATCTAAATAAATCAACTTCCGTTTGGTAAATAACAAAATATATTGTCTTTTCTACAGCTTACGAACTTCATACTAACAAATAAAGGTCGAGGATTTCTTCTCCCAAAACTGTTGACCTCATAAATAAAACGATTTAATAACAAACAATGAGTCACTTAGGTTCCTTGAAAATATTATTTATTGAATACTATTTACTAATTAGTGTGCAAATATCATTTGATTACATACATTTAATTTTACAGAAAAATATCTTTATTTTTTAAATTAATTCTGGTTTTTACCACTTTTTATAAACTTTACAAATTAATGTTTTTTATGTTTATCCTTTCTGTAATTGTAATTACTGAATATGTGCGTAGATTTTCACGGTCGTTGATGATTCTATTTGTGTTGTTTTTTTGGGGATTATCCGCGTTATGTTTTTTCTCCTCTCCGTCGTTTCGGCCATCGTTGCAGGCGCCATCTTCAGGGTGAAGTATACTTATCCTTCACAGTGGCCGAAACGTCGGAGAGGAGAAAAAACATAACACGGATAATCCCAAAAAACAACACAAATAGAATTGTAATGACTTTTTCAACAACAGAACTACTGTGCTATGGAACTGTTATGTGTTATGTAGAGGGGTAGGTGGTAGGTGGTAGGTGTAGTCACTTCTAGATCCGACTAGTGGTAGGATTTACCTCCGATCAGGTCACTCGTACAAAGGAAGGATTACACTGAATTTGGGACAGATTTAGGTGGCTGTGGATTGATTGAATTTCGTACCCGTCCTGAAATACCTGTTTCAGGATTTCACTTGTTTCAGCTTTGATGTACGACTACATTATTAATGTTTACTTCTGAAATATCTGCATAATGTAATATAGTGCCAGTGCACTGCTATCTTTAGCGGGAATTAAAACGAAAATGATACCTTGCAAAAAGATATATAAAAAAAGGGAAAAATTTTTCAATTTGTCTTTCCATTTTCCTTTAGTCCCGTATTATATTTATGCTACACGAGAGGTATAATACTTCAGACGGCGCGGCGCGAGTGTTATATCAATTAACTTGTATGGGAATAAGGTCAGTGTTTAAATAATAATTAACTTTTCAGTCAAATCAGCTTTCTCGGGTCTCGGGATAGTGAAAATAAAACTTCAGTGTTATTTTTACTGTTCGTCATATCGTCTTCTTAATTTCAGATAACATTAACTTTCCAAAAAAAAAATAACAGTAAATAAAAACGAAAAGTTATTTTTATAGCCCACAAAAAATAGTAACTTTTTAGCTGTCAAGTCGGGCAATTAAATAATTTTATTATGCCCACGTTTTACTGGACTTCTTTTTATTGCTGTCGCTAAAGTGATGCCGATAATTAATTACGTTTCGCGACAGAAGTCTTAGTCCAAAATATATTTATGATTTTTTGTGATATTAATAAGAGTAAACAGACGGAAGCCCTCTTTATAAATCGTTCGCATTAACATGTAATGTTTCTGAGAGGCCCTAATCTGGAGTCGAGCTCCCCCCCTCACCCCCCCTCCACGCCACGGAGGCGACACTTTGGTCCTCGGATAATTTGTACCTTGCACCTTCCCAAGACCTCTTTAGATTTATCGGACCGTAATAAATATGAATATAATAGGAATATAAAGCATCCGGCTAATGGAGCGAAGGTTTTATTAAGCGATCCACGGCATACAGAATTACGGGTTGCAGGAACCGAGATTTAAGATATCCATCCATCAATCCATTTAATTACTCGTGCCATAAAATACAACTATAGCTTTAATTAGGTAAGAACAAAGTTATTATTTAATCAATCCAGGTTCAGAGAATACGAAAATAAATAACCTTTCCAACATTAACTTTTTCTTTGATTTTCTTTTGATTCTTGGATTTTTTTTTGTTGTTTATTTAAATATTTTATCCACACATTTCTCTTTTTTTTATCACTCATAATATATGGTTTTCGCGCAAATTTTTTATGTACTATAAATTAAATTATTTAAAATGTGTTTTCGTTTTTGTTTTTAAAATAAAATTCTTGAATACGTTTACATACAGTCATAACTAAGTAAGGTACGGCTTGAAAAATAATTCCTTATAATATATTTACAATGACTGAATATGTAAAATGCATTTTATATTGTTACCAAGTTTTCCCTGGATTGTAAAAATGTATATTGTAAATATTTACCGCTGTCATCCGGTGGCAGCGCTGCGCTATAAAGTGTCCATTTTGTAACTTCCGCTGCGGCTGTCACGCTGAAAACTCGACTAGGAAAAGTAACCAACAAGAAATACCCGGGAAAACAACGAACTCCCTGGTTCCCTGTTCCCAGTGTCGGGTCGCGCCACAAGAGACATTCCATCGCCACTCGCCACTCGCCACTCGCCACTCGCCACTCGCCACTAACTTGATACCAAGAACAACTACCAAGCGAAAAGTATTGACAGCACAATGCAACGTTCTTTACCTTTTACGTTGTTGGTTGATCGGTAGGTTTTTATAAATTTTATTGAAAATAACTATTGCATAGGTAAATGCCCTATATCCGACTTATCCTGTGACTTATTTTGAAATTTCGTAACTAAAATGGTTTAGAATATGGATTCTTGATTATATTACCGAAGCCGCATCGCAAGCCGCAAGCCGCAAGCCGTATATCTGGGAAGCATGTTCACAAGTGATGGAAATATGGACAAGGACATTGAAAGGAGGGTTAGTGCGGGTAACAGAATTAATGGTGCCTTAAAGTCGGTAGTATCTAATAAGTGCTTATCAAAAGAGGCTAAATTGGCAGTGCATAATGGAGTTCTGGTACCAACCCTTATGTATGGAAGCGAAGCATGGAGTTGGAAAAATAAGGATGAAAGTAAATTGAATGCAGTTGAAATGCGATCTCTCAGGTGAATGTGTGGTAAAACTATGTATGATAGGTGCACTAATGTTGAAATTAGAGCAGAATGCAAGGCTGAGATAAGCATCATCGACAAAATTAAGAAAGGTCTTTTACGTTGGTTCGGTCATGTAGAGCGAATGGATGATGAAAGAACGGCTAAAAAAATATATGATGCGACTGTGCCTGGATGTAGAAGTCGAGGAAGGCCGAGAAAGACATGGCATGATCAAGTAAAACAAGTGCTTGAAAGTGGGCATGTAAGAAGTCGGAATAATCGACGTGCGTGCATGAGAAGATGTATGAATGGTGAGAGAAGCAAGAGAAGTGTGCCAGGACAGAGTGGTGTGGCGTTCGCTCAAAGGAAACATAATGGATGCTCGCTGTTATCCTTTACAAAAATGAAAATTCTCTCACGGACACGGCAATAACTCACCGATTGTGCGCGAGTTCTCCCTTCTCGCGTTTTGAATTATTGCAATGGTACAAAAACATCTTTATTCATATAAATGTTTCGATAATCTCGGCGAGTAAAATGCCGGAGTGATGGACGTCCATAAAGGAGTTCCCCCGGCGCGTGTAGCCGTGTCGGGAGGGGGGGGGGGGGGGGGACCTTGGCGAGCCGAGGGCAGCGGAGATGTCTGTATGGCGCCGAGAGGAAAAGAACGGGTGACTGGAATAGTGGGACAAGTGTGGGGAGGTCGGCCGTGATAAATCACCTTCCCGGACCTGCCCGGACCGGCCCGGACCTGCCTCCCGCGCCTAATGGACCCACTACCCACTACTGATGTATGGCGGTTGTACTCTAAACGCAGCTTCTACCCACCCACGATTCGTTATAACATCATTTCTTATTCTTTCATTACTGTTCTGCGGGACAAAAAGTCTCCCTTACTTTTGGGCGATTTATTGTTGAATTATTAAAAGGAAACATTTAAGCAAGTACTCTTTTAATATTTCTTGTACTAAAACTAGGGAAGTGAATTTTGCCTTTTAATCTTTTTAATCCACGGGATTAATGCTGCCGTTCAAATTTTAACATTCACATATTCATAACGGGTTCGATTTCCGATGAGAACACAACAATTGAAAGTGATTTTTCTCAAGCCTGGGTGTTTGTGACGCCGCTCCCCTCTGTAATTGGGCCTCCTGGCTTGTCGAGCCAGTTGAATAAAGTAAAATAACATTACAATCGGATGATTTAGTAATTGTAATATTGTATTACAATCGGATGATTTTTAAGAAAAAAGTCATATCAGGCATTGTACATTTGTATAATCAAAAATTTTTTTCATAGAGTAGATTTCGAAGTAGAATGAAGTCATATCAGGCAGCTTGATTGCATTTAAATTTTAAAGATGTTCCGAAAAATGAAAAATCATAGAAAACATTCTTTTGTCTCTGTAATGGATTATCTGTATTGACTTTTATTGTACACTTTATTTTTTTTAAAGCTGTTAAGATATTTATGCATAGTTAGGCAGATTGGACAATATTTACGATGCCATACTTCTCTTGCTTCCTCCACATTCATTTTTCAAATCAGATGCATTATAAACAGTTCTCTTTAGCAGCTCTATTTTTAGTTCTTAATACTTATTGCTATTTGATCGATCGACAAACGTTAAACGTGTTTCTTGTTTTCCTTTGTGAATTCCTTTAAGCGGTAAATCTTACTTTCCCACTTTGAAAGTTCGTCTTTTGTTTGTAAACTTGTATTCACTATATTCTACCCGAGACGGGCACCGAGAAGACCTATTCTTGTATTTCGAATAATTTCGCAATCGCCCTGAAATTCAACTATACTTCATCCCCTTCCTGGGGAATAGTCAGCTTTAGCTATAGCGTGAACCGAGACTGTTGTATGTAGTTGGCAAAGAAAAAGTTCCAGAATACTCTGTTACATTCTTTATTTTTTACTTTTACCTCTGCCTTTCGTTGGCGGTGCAAAAACCCTCCCCGTCATCCCCCCCCCCCCCCCACGCGCACCGTAACCCGCCTCTCATTGGGCGCCAAAAGTGAATACATTTACAAAGACGACTGAAAATTTACTAAATACCTATCTAGCGGAGTCGTTTTTCCACCTCTTATTTATCATTAAAATATATTTAAAATTTTCCGAAACTGAATCGTTTGTAATCATCGACAAATTCCATATTGTAAATCACGACTTGCTCAGAGACATGCACATTTTATTGCCCTCAGTTTAATTAATTCTTTTTTAACTGACAATAAAATGGCATTGTCAGATTTTCCAAATTTTTCATCTTTTAAAAAATTAACCCAAAGTTGGATACATAGTGTAAAGGTAGAATCATTCTTACTTTTAAGACTAACTATAAACATAATTTACGTCATTTTTTTTTTTTTATTTTATTTTATTTTCTTATTTATATATATTATAATTATTTCCCCTCTTCTTTTTCCGGTATAAAGATACCAATATCTTGTGTTCATTCTTTTCTTAACTATCTTGTTTTATTATCTGTTATTTTTTTCCATTTCTTTTTTTAACTTTATCTTTTTTTTGCCACGTGCACACTGTATGACTTTCACAGTATACCCACAAACAGGCTATGCCTTGTTGGGATTTTTTTATTTATATTTATTTATATATTTTTTTTTTATTGTACATATATGTGTTTTAATGTAAACAAAAATTTTCTTTTGAAATAAAAAAAAAAAAAAAAAAAAAATCAAATGAGTTCAATGGAAAAGCCAGTTTAAATGCGAATTGACCCGAAGAGAAAATAAATACATATATAAAACGTTGTCTTTCCTCCCCCTCCTCCTGATTGATATCTTTTCTAATTCAAATTGTATTTACAAACACGGTACCTTAAATATCGTAAATAAAATTTAGTAAATGTACCTCAATGTACTATAATATACACTTATTTATTTAAAATTATATGCCTAAAAACTTACATTACAGGTGTCCTATTTCGTAAATTTGAGGAATTATTGAATAAAAAACTTTTGGCTGTCTGTAAAGTCGGTTTACGGACGATAATTGTACGTGATAACGTCATAAGAAAACATTGATGAAAAATTGCATACTTTTATGAATTGAATTGAATTATTATTACTGAATTATCATTATTTTGTGTAATAACAAGCAGGAGTTAATTGAAAATTACAATTTTTTCCATAAATTATCATTTTTTGCACTCGTTAATTCAAATATTTGTTTACTTAAATTATACAAATTAATTACAAGTAACAATGTGCTATTAGCAATTTATTTACAACTGTAGCTTGTGTGCTGCTGCTGTCTCCCTTCTACTCGGACGCATCGGCCGATGAAGTGGAAGAGAGATAGATGCGTCACAAACCGAACGCTTAGGCCGATCGTGCCTCACTATCGCTTGTTCCGCGCTCTCGCTTGCACACTCGGCTCAGGCGGAACGTGACAATGAGTCATGCTTTTTCGTGTGTGCAGCCGGCGTTCATCGATTTATTAGACGTTATCACGTAAAAAACCAGAAAAACGGCACTCATCGACCATCTCCTTAAGCACATGAAAGGAGATGGCATAAATATAATATATGGTACACGATCTTTCATAGTATTCAAAATTATTGTTTTCCTGTCCCTTAATGTTTTTCTTGCGTAATGAATTCTTCATATTAAATACTACTACTACTACTTTCCCTTATCCGCACCCAATGGTGCATAGGGCACTGCATCGGTACACCAAGTGCAGTGTATCTTGATCATTTTATTACATGAAGGTAAGATGATCAGTCTTACGCTTCAGTACCAGTCCAAGGTATCACACATGAAACATTAATGTGAAAAACACATGTAAATAAATATTTCGTGTTGACCCCCACGGGAATCGAACCCGCGACCTCATGCATGGTAGCCAAATGCGCTACCACTGTGCTACGAGGCGGACATATTATATAGGCATATTAAATGTGAATGAGTAAAGTTATATATTCTAAGGGATTACACAGATTTACCTGAGGGTGGATAATAGTTAATAAAGCCCAAGTTGTAGTATGTTGGTCGCAAATCGTCTCAGGCAGGCTGCGCCCTGCGCCCAGCCCCCTGCCCCCCGCCCGCGCCCCCGCGCCCCCCAGACGCCGGGCCCGAGGAGTGGTTAATAGCGCGTACTACATTTTACAACTTTCGGCCGAATTTTACGAACCTGTTTTCCTTACAACCCAGTTTTCGGGAAATATCACTTAAGTCAATTGTGTTATCTACAATCAGCACTTCTTACAAGATTCGAGTTTTTATTATTATTCAATTATCTGATCAATTGGAGGGTTGGTGAAACTTTTTTTTATTTTTCACAAATGGTAGTTAGCTAAAAAAATATATGATGCGACTGAGCCTGGATGTAGAAGTCGAGGAAGGCCGAGAAAGACATGGCATGATCAAGTAAAACAAGTGCTTGAAAGTGGGCATGTAAGAAGTCGGAATAATCGACGTGCGTGCATGAGAAGATGTATGAATGTGGAGGAAGCAAGAGAAGTGTGCCAGGACAGAGTGGTGTGGCGTTCTATCCTCTCTGCCTACTCCTTCGGGGAAATGGCGTGATGGTTAGTTAGTTAGGGAAATTATCCCTTTTGATCACATATTATTATGTATGTAACTAGCTGACGCAGACGTTGTCCTGCGCTTTCTGATAGATGGCGCAATCAGTTAGATTTTGAAATTTCCTCCCGCTGTTTTTTATGTTATGCCGACTCGTAATCCAAATCCAACTTTGGTTTTCCACTTTGGTTGACTTTTCCAAATATTCAAAATGTTCATTGGCCTGCTATTACGTTTTTTAGTTTCACAATGATTCCACTTATAACATCTTAAAATTAATGATCAATTTATTTATTTAAATGTGATTTTCACTATTTCATATGTGATGATACCTTGAACTGGTACTGAAGCGTAAGACAGATCACCTTGCCTTAATGTAACGAATTGTCATAATCCAACATTGGATGCGAATAAGGGAAAGTAGTAGAAGCAAGTCCAGAAGAAATCAATAAAAAATATTAAATCTTCTAAAACTACATTTAAAAAACACAAGAATTTCGCCCCATCCTGAACTCCATACTGAGGAATAATTAAATTTTAGTTTGCATTTTGTTTGAGTTTTATAATAACATATTGGCGACATAACTTTGAGAAACTTGCTCATAAATTAAAAAATATATATAATAATAAAGAATATGTAGAACGAACTCCAGTTTTTACACGAGTTTTTATTTTATTAGAGAGACAGATGCGTTAATTTAAATATTTCCTTAGATTTATGTTGTGGTTCAGTAATAAAACATGTTTAAAAAATAATTTAAAGAAATTATCAAATATTATATTTTATTACTTCGTGTTTAATTGATTAATGTATTTACATTTAGTAATTATTGTTATCGTTTACATTTCTGCGGCTAAGATATAAAAATTCCTTTTAAAACCCAGAAAATAAGTTAGGAATAACTTGTGGGTATCGGAACCCGGTACACATAGATTTAGTATAGGATTACAATAGCAACTCCACCTCGAAACAGGCGCAGGCCATATTGCCACTTATCAAATATTATTGGGAAATAATAACAACAAATTCAAGAAATCTATATAAAACTTGAGTTAAATCAGATTTTACTCAAGTTCAATACAGATTTTTGATTTTGTCATTTGTAACGGTAGCCTAAAATCTGTATCGATACAGATAAATCTGTATATACATGGCAACACTGACCTGGCTAGCGCCTTCTACGAGGACAATGATAGATGGCACCATCTCTGGGATTTTGCACGGACTTATCGAACAGTAGCTACGTATTTTTACCTAAACTCAATGTATTTTCCAGTTGGATTTTTATTAATGAAATGTAGTTTTATTCCAATAATAATTTGCCCTTTAATGTCTCATATCCCGAGTAATATTTTTGTGGTCTCCTTATCTATTTCATCATCCAATACAATGAAAAAAATAATAATGGCATCGTAAAATTGCTCATTTGTCGATATGTTGCGTTTAGTTATGTTGTGATAACATAACATCTCCATCAGTTTATTATGACACGATAACTTATTAGTAATACCAATATTTATCATCTATGGTCTACATATATATTTATGTCAATAAATCTACGGGATAACTTTCATCACACAATATTGTGAAGGATATTTGCCGAACAAAAATTACAAAACTCGTTTTATGTTCTTATTATTAATTTGTTTAACAAGATGATTATAATATAATAAGATGATTTGGTTTCCTCTAATGATTACGTAAATAAATATAAATAATATGTCATTTAACTATAGATTAGTACCGAAACATTAAAGTGAATGTTTGATAGTACTTTTTATTAGCGTTACAGACAGTGGGTGATAGTAACAGTAACACACACCGAACAATATAAAAGGCAACCTAAGAGCCTGGAATAGCGAGGAGAATGCAATATGCATACAGTAGTAAGTAGTAAGACTTTAGTAATAGTAGTTTTGTGAAAGCTAGAATATTGAATTTACTTTTCCTCGGAGTTTCCTTCTGTTTCCAGCACTTTTCAGCATTTTCTTTGCTAGTAAAATAGTTGAGAATTATCTAACAATCAAGTTTTTACATAATTTTACAGAATAATTCGTTCATCCTCTTAAGGGTAGTAATTACACCGCACTGAATGGGTAGTAATGACACCAGTGCAGTATTTTATTTATTTTATTTTATTTTTTTTTATTTATTTCGAATACAAACAGATGTACAGGTTAAATGAATATTTAAGAAAATATATAAAATGTTTACATAGTAGGGCCTGCCATCCAATTATATGTATTCACTAAATAATACTGTAATAAAGCGACGACGGCTTGAAATTTAAACTATATAAATAATAAATATACTATATATTAATATAGGATACATATGTTTTGATCATTTTATTACATGAAGGTAAGATAATTAGTCTTACGCTTCCAAGGTATCAAACATATTTAGATCCTAGATCAGAAATTAGTAACACAATATCCCACGGAACCGCTCGTGTATTCAAACAGAATAACTCAGTAAAATGTAAATAATTAGTAATCTTTATTCACGGAAAGAGCATTTCAGTACCGCGGATATAATGCCTTTACTGCGGGAGGTTTTATGTCACACACGGCCTGCTGCATCACGGCGTGCGGCGTGCCGGGCCGCCCCGCCCGCGCCCCCGCCCGCTAGTTAGCTAAGTGCTCTGGAGCCTCCGCCCCCGCCCCGGCCGCTAGTGCAGGGGTCGCTGCAGCCCGCACCCACCAGCGCCAGCGTCAGCGGATGTCTTTTGTGCAAGTCGCTCCTAATAAGTATTATGACTTCAAACGGAAAGCTCTCATATTTTCCTATCTTAATTTCGCACGGTGTTTTATAATAATTGTAGTACAGCCATATAGAGTGCATAGAATCGGACATGTTCTTTTTAATTTTTGACTTTTCAAAACCTCAATATAAGTCCTTTATCGAAGCTAAAGTTGTAACTATTCGGAAAGTACCGGAGGCTCGACTCGGGAATCGTCCGAAGCGATTGATAGCCGTTTAGCAATTCTATTTCATTCTGTGTTGTATAACTAACTTCGGAAACTGATTTTCCTTCTACAGAGCCCGATCTGAAAACTTAAGCGTTCAGGGGATGTTTGTTCACGCATTTATTGGCTATCGAAAAACAAAGCAAAAGTTCATAAGTAGTACTACAAAGTTTTATTATTTTTGTTTCCTAGGTGTGTTTTCCTACACGCTAACAAGTCTTTGCGTTAGTTTATGTGATTTCGATCCTCCAATTATTGAACGCCTACAAATTTTAGATTGTAAATTCATTTTATTTTATTAACTTATAAATTGTTTGTACTCTCTACTTGTGGTTTATTGCCATTTTAATATTATTGCGGTCCAGTGCATGTTTTTGAAACATAAAAGCATTAGTCGCACTTTCCACTCAATATGAATTCCAAAAGTTTTTCATTGGTCTGACTTTTGGAATTTCAGGGAAAATGGTAATTCTCCCTGAAAGACCAGAGTTCAGTTATGTACTTCAAATATCTACCCCCACTATTGGAATCACTAAACCTATTAACGTTAGTTATTTAATTTGAAAAATTCGATTGAAAATTGTTCGATATTTTTACTTTAATTTTTAGTAATTAAAGCATTCAAATAGAAAATATACGAACAATTTTAGTATATAATTTGTAAGGCGTCCATAACTTAGATGTACTAATCAAGCCGAGAATAGATGAATACACGAAATCATTTACATCGTAAAATATTACGCCAGTTTCTATAATCTAAATACCATTTCGTTTCCTAAACAAGATTCTGTTTATATGTTATGGGTGGTGTGGGGTGGTGTGGGGGGGTGTATGGGATGGTATGGGATTTGTATTCATGCGGAAAATAAAGTTGGAAAACGAAATGGACTTTTATTCGCACACAAAAAGGGGACAATCTGGCGGCCAGGCGCGGGTCGTGCGGCTACTCGCATCCAGTATCCAGTCCTCCCGCTCCGTCGCGCGGGTCGTGCGGCTACTCGCATCCAGTATCCAGTCCTCCCGCTCCGCCGCCCGGGAACACTGCGCCTGGCTCCAGGCCAAACTGTCCCAACCAGAAGTCCCCCGATCCCCTTTTTATTGCGCATAAATCTTAATATCTTTTTTCTCTCCGTGTTCCAGTTATAGATAAGGCTCGACAAACGCTAGAACCGACGGACCACGGACCACGGACCGGCCAATTTTGGTCATGGTGAAAATTACCGCTCGCCGTTTATTTTAAACTCCTCATTTATTCGCCAAATTCGGCGAAATCATTCATTTATTATTTCAAGCGGTCGCGCCGCGTTAGTGGCAGATATTTAATGGCGGCCGCAAATTCCAGAATGTCCGCTAAAGTTTTCATTATGTTAATTAATTCGGAATTAATTCGAAAGTTTTTCGTAATTTTCTTTTCCCCCTCCCGCGCCCAGGCGACCCTCCCTGTGGAGGGTGACCCTCCCCGCCAGTCCTCGCCGCTCGGCAATCAATTAAATATTATTCTAATTTGAAGAGGAAGTTAAATTCATGAATAAGTAACAGAAAGGTAAATAAAAAGTAAAATGGTAGTGGTAAATTAAATATTTTTTTAAAATTTATCTAACAAATATATTTATTACAAATTAATTTATCCAAAAAATGTATCTAACTAATAATACTCAACAAAACGGTAAATTATAATGGAAAATCAAACAAAACTCTTTTTGTGGGCCACACATAATGCTGATTATTAACTTTTACATTATTCAACTATTTATGAATGATAGGGAAATGAGCAATAATAAATTGAGTTGGTAATTAATTTATATAATATTTTTCTCTATTATCGCAATCGTTTAAAGTAATAAAAAGTATTTATAAAGTAGTTCCTGTTTATATACCCTTAGTAATCCTACCCCGGTTACCAGGCACCGGGTAGTTCCAGTGGGGGGAAGGTGGCGGTGGCTGGATGTACGGACGGAATATCCTCTTCGTTTTGTGACCAGCATAAATTTCAAACAGTAATGTACTGCTTAGTCTTTTTTAAACACATGTTTTTGCTAAATTGCTACTCTACTTCGTATAATAAAATAATAACACACAATAACAACAGAATAGACGAACAGAATAACTGATTCCGAGTTGAATTACGTGTTACGCGTTCTGAGGCGTTTTTTTTTTTTGTATTAGTCAAAAATGTTTTGCCGTTGAAGGTAGGTATTGTAAATATTTGTGAAAAATTTATTATTTCTTAATTTTTATTATTAAGTT
The DNA here is from genome assembly GCA_022494985.1 of Micrasema minimum. Classification (NCBI taxonomy): domain Eukaryota; kingdom Metazoa; phylum Arthropoda; class Insecta; order Trichoptera; family Brachycentridae; genus Micrasema; species Micrasema minimum. The sequence goes on along the minus strand of JAGVSP010000227.1, from coordinate 100,492 downwards.
AATTGTCAAGAGTAGAGGAGTAGAGGAGTAGACTGTAGTAGTAGTCCAGTAGTAGGATGGAGCTGTCCCGAGTCCCGATTACTGATCGCAGAAAGCTCTCTGTCGTCACCCTGCGGTGTGGGCTGTGGGCCCCCTCTCCCAACCCTCCCGCCCGCGCCCCACGAAGACGGACATTAAATTCCTCTTACGTCTACACGGGACGATTATCTCCAGTTTCAAATCTCGCCTCGGAGAACATGTGGTTACATTATGCAGGTTCATTATTGCTTCGCGAATATTTTATATCGCCGTTATTGTTAGATCCCTGCTAAATTACACCCACCGCACCGTCACCCGACAAGGTGTCGACCATTATTATTTAATGAACAATAATAAGTTATCTGGGAAATAATTGCTCACAGCACACGAATATGATAACAATATTGTTTGAGCTATAACTTCGGTGATGCAAGTATAAGTAGTAACGCACGCGTAGTGGGTGGTGGGTGGTGGGTGGTGGGTAGGTGCATGCTGCAGGTTCAGTCAAGCGACTAGCGCTAGCACCAGCGACCACGAGGAGACCTCGCCACCTCACCACCTCACCTCGCCGCACCGCCTCGCTCGATGGACCTACTGACTAAATTCCTTATCACCTGTTTATTACCTACAGATCCAGATAACACTTTTATCTTCTCAGATAAGGCGGCCCCTTTTCGTGTACCTAACCAATTCACGCCGCATTAGTCGTCATCTCCGATCCGATGTACATGAGGTCCACCTTCAGCCCGCAGGATCTGGATCCTTGTTCCTGCCCGCCCCCGCCCCCTCCCCCGACACCCCCGCCCAGTACAGCGATGCGGACTAAGTAGATGCCTGGCAGTACCAATGCCATTGTAAACCGCTGTTATCTTCACTGATAAGTCCCGATAAATTATTATTCTCCGATTTTCGATTCGCTCTGGGACAGTTTTAATTTCAGCGTGGCTTTATCCAAACGGATATTCGGTTATTACATTATCGCGCTACATTCTGCAGCAATATGTCACAAGTGATGATCGTCATTGCTCGCCACTGGGCAAGTGGCGAGTGAGTGCGAGTGTGGTGTGGATTAGTGTCCGTTCGCGTTATGCCCTTCCCCAATTGTTTCCGGTTCAGAACTACCGTAGGTACCTACTTATCAGCTACTTCCGGTGACCGCGGTCCCCGCCCCCGCCCCCGCCCCCACCCGCCCGTGAACAGTGCTCCGGTGTTCGGTTCCAATCCTCTCCTCCCTAGAGTATTTTACAGTTGTAGAAATTAATGTTGGAATCGAACTATTTAATGTTTTAGCGATATCTCCAAAGGCCGAACAATGGTTCGGGTAATCGGAGTTGGTAATAATATAGGTAGGTGTAGTAGTGAGGAGTTCCAATAACTAGCATATTGCCATATTCCCGCTATAACAAGCTACGGCTACGGAGATAGTACGTCCTACTACAGATAATAACTAATATAGATAATCGATTGCTTATCTCGTGATCATCACAACTTGTCACCGACTATACTGACTCATTGTGAAGATTACCTGTTTTACTCGAGGCTTCTCTTTACTCTTTAGAACTATTAAAATCTTTATTTAGGTATGCTTCTAAATCTATTTCATCGTTTTCAAAGTTATCCCATCCCGATACAATACACTTATGCCAACCCTCGAAACAATATTGTTGAATATGTGCGTACATTTTCACGGTCGTTGTTGATTCTATTTGCTTTGTTTTTTGGGATTATCCGTGTTATGTTTTTTGTCTTCTCCGACGTTTAGGCCACCGTCGCAGGCGCCATCTCGCCATGATACTCGTACTTCACCCTGAAGATGACGCTTGCAACGGTGGCCGAGAGTTGTATTGAACAAGTAGTTGTACAAGTTGTCGTAAACATTTTTTTTGTGACGTAGTCGATTGCCGAAAGCCTTCTGCAACATCCTCAACGTTTCTGCAGCTGAAATTTCCAATTTCATTCCGCAAACAAAATTCAAGGCAAATTCTTTGCTCAACAAAATCAGCTTTGTATAAATCGCTAAATTAACCTTTTTGCGGTTCACGAGACACGCAACTATTGACAAATGACATATAATATGACACACATATTTATATGTTATGTGTCAGTGACAGTATTGCCAACTTAAAAAAAATATTTGTCAGAATCGAAGAGCCCGCGTATTTTAAATTAAGAATTTCACCTTACTATTTGATTACAGTAACGCATCTTTATACTCGTAGATGCGTTTTCATTACAAATTATTTTTACTGTAAAAGCTCGTGTGAACCGATACTATTTGCTTTAGACTTTTGTTATTCGCTCGCATTTCCTATTTAAGAATAATATTCACATATCGTGTTCTTGTTACCGTATTGCCTGAAAATGTCCCGATATTCCACCCCCTTCCGGGCGCTGGGCGGGGGCGGGGAGCGGGGGTCGCGCGCCTCGTACACTTCCCACAATACGAGTCGGTATTCGGTAGGTCGTGTGAGCGGAATCGGTTATTGCACGCCGCAGCCGGCTTGTGAAACCCTGGAAATACCCCCGGGCACGCGTGAGTGGCGGCCCCTGCCCGGCTGACAGCGTGAGTGGCGGCCCCGGTCCGGCTCGCCATGGGCCAGCAGCGGCCGAGGTCCGTGTGGACGGACATCTGCGACGCTATGGTGATGTACTCCTACCCCGCGCTGTCCATGGAGATGCACATGCTCCCCCCTTCGGTGTCAGATCTCTGTTAAGTCTCTATTCTCTACTTACTACATTTACATCGGTCACTACCACTACTACTTTCCCTTATCCGCACCCAATGGCGCAGAGCTACTAAATACTAGGTACACCGAGTCAACTAACGCCATATCCTTAGTTACACAAGCAGAATAATGGATTTACTTTCGTATCGCCATTATAGTAGATACTAGAAACATGGCCTTTTTTACAGCTTTTGAAACAAGAAAATCCGGATAGTTGGTATCTCATCGCTACTCACACTATCACGTACTCGCACTGACGTGAAATAAAGTAGAAATTACGAGAGAAATTCTACTATGCAGCACAAAGTTTTCCTGTAAAAGCCTATACACTAAAACGCATTTCTCGTCTCCACTTTGATATAATATTGTGATCATTAGTAATGTTGTCCTATGCCAATTTCAAACTTGAATGTAACGAGAAATACTATCATGTGGTTGGCATTCGTCAAACATCCTTAGTTGTACGTCTAAATTTGCATCTCAAAACAATTCTAACATATTTATATTTGATATAATAATCAATCAAGCTATATGGCGACACGAAAGTGAGTCCTTAATTATTTTGAATAACCCTGCATACATACTCTCCCTTACATACCTGAGAATGTAAATCAGGTGTTGGATTAATCATATTGTAATTTCTGATTTCCGTATTGGATCCGAGTTCTGTGTTGAGTTGATCCGATCCATTACTGTTGCATTAGCATATAGATTACATTGGCTTATCTTATCTTTTACTATTATCTTCATATGACTAGATTTAGGCACACGAACTTAATCAATATGTATTTTATATTATTTCATGATAACCCAACCTAATCTTGTGCTATTTTTGTATCCACTGTATTATTATATTACTCGCGACTTTAGAAAATAAAATGATTAGCAAATAAAAGTGGAATTGGCAATGAACACGTGGTCCTTCCCCTTTGTATCAAGTAATGTACTTGCCTAGTATAAAATAATGATCATACACACGCAGGGTACCCTTTATTAATATAATGTTACGTTGTCAACTGAGCATCCATTATATTTTGTTCAAATTACGCCTCATTACCAATACTGTTGTACTATAATGCTGCTGCTAGGTTACCTAACGATGTACGTTTGTCCAAAGGACACTAAAGGGAAGCGAAAAGGACTATTTTAGTAGCTTTATTAAACGAGGGGAAAATGTTAAACGGTAATTAAACCTATAAAAACACTTTATCATGCGGATAACTGATTAATAAAGAAATTACCTTTAATAAATACTCAGATAAGTACCCACCGTCTGTCTATAGGTGCGATTGTTTACCTTATGTGGGGGTATTAAGTACTGATCTCCACTGCTTTATGTCTTACAATAGGTCACGAAGAAAAGTTTAAATCATATTATAATTGATCATAGTTCCCGAGATATTATATTCTGTAGTAGACAGTTGAGGACCAACCTTAGTCTGAGCTAACGTCGCGCGTTGTGTGTATGCATATAGGGACTTCCTCCTTTTTTTACGAGGACTTAAATGTTGTTCGTGCATAATGCCAACATAATTCAACAATGCTATAAATCTCATAATGCCAACTTTACTGTGTTCAGAAACAATTTGTTCTTACCCTGGGTAATGGTATATGTACGGAGCGTACACATCGGCTTTTCCGACAAGGGATTACTAAGTTTAGTCACAATATAATGTAGCTTACTTTTCTCCACAGGATCCTAAATCCGACGAACACGGTTTCAATATGATTTTGAAGATTTTGCCTGATTGGTTTTACAAAAGTAATATATTATGTAAAGCAACAGGTTTTGCGAATACTCAAACAGCAATTAAATCATAATACGTTACGGTACGATAGATATCGTAAAGGAAAATCGTTGCGGCTTTTCCCTCGCTGGCGCTGTACCCAATAAGCCACGTCTCGATATAATAAAAGCAATCACGATTGTAAAGCCTATCTATAACGTGGGTATATTTGACACACGCTCGGTTGGCCTGATCCTCGGTTAAGCGTTATTACTTTCGTCGGCTGAAGTAAATGTTTCGTAATTACGTTTCTCACAAATCCGGGCGAAGTTTCCGTAATGGCGATTCGCCCGCAGAGAAGTTCGCGTGCCAGGATCCTGTATCGCGGCTCGCGGCCCAGTACACTACTGAACCTAGGAATAGTGCATTCCGTATCGCGGAACTGCCCGCCGCACTGACATATAACTCATTAACTTACCGTCACGTCATTTCTCCGAAAAGGTAGGCAGAGAGGACTCACTTCGTCCACATTAACGCACTAACACCAATTATTCCTACTTTTCACCAACAACTAACAGTCTAATAAAACAATACCCTACATTCAATCAAGTTTTTCCCTGTATTTTTTTTAAATAATCTTATTTTACTGGGCATCGATCACTTTTATTATTTAAAATAACACTCTACTATAATCTAAGATAAAGGTTTTCCATTATACCTTCTATAAAGTAATTTCTCGGTTTAACTATCCTTTACTCCTGCTGCCAAATAAATGAAATTCTTTTGATTTAATCCTGATTACAACAACTAATATAAACAAAAAACAACTAAAAACAAAAACAACTAACTACAAATAAAATGATTCCTCTGCTACTTACCTGTCCGATACTGACAACTTCATAATCCTGAAACTAGAAGTGATAATTGTGCTAATAAAACTGACAGAGAGAAATGATTTCATTAGACACGGTAAATTTAATATACAATATAATGAAACTAGAAAGTGTAATTTAGGAATCTGCCTCCATGATTGCATGAAGTCTCCACCGCCTCACGGAGCCAAATGGCTCGTAAATCGTGACCTGCGCTATTTAAGGATAAATACTTTGTAATTTTGTCTAAAATGTGGCAGATTTGATTAAAGACGTCACTAAATAATATGCCTTTTTCTATCCCTGAATTCCACCTTAGATCAACATTTTTAAGGATTGGTCCATTGTACCAACTAATCGTACTCTATGATAAATGCTATTTTCATTTCAACCCTTATGAAAAAACTTGCGAATGTAAAAAATATGCTCGTATTGAAGTTATTATTTACTCATTTTAATTGATTTTTCATTTTAAAATCCCAACTAACGACAAGTAATGTCCGGAGATTTACCCTATTTACGTATGTACGAGTATATTATGTAGTAAAGATTCCGACTTGGCAGTGTAACATTCAGGAAACCTCTCACCGAGTGTTGAACGTATTTGGAGTTTTTGCTGAGAAAGTCCCTCACAAACTTAATTTAACTTCTTCAGCCCGGGAAGTTGGTATTCTCGTGCGTGTAATTACAATTCATTGTTATTTTCCCGTGAAGATGTTATTTAAAAAGAAAACAGCTCGTAATTTATTGGTTAGGCTGCTTCCAATTTCGTCCAACTTTCCGCTTATTGTGTTCCTCTCCCACGCCGCGCTGTTGATGGGCGGGTGAGGGGGGGTAGGGGGAGTATTGCTCCTAATTTGAATGCTCCAACCGTTTTTTATTGACCAACTCTGTTTGTTTTGCAGAACTCATATTATTTAAGTGCTCCATATTTGAAATTCCACACTGATTTCTGATTCCAAACAGTTTTGGTTTTGCATGAAGTAAATTTCTAACTTTATTTTAAACTACTCGTATTTGATTAGATTTATTTTAGTTAAGTTATCTATTTATCTTTAGTTATCTATTATCTATCTATCTATCTATAGTTTAGTATTCGTATTCGGATTTACAACAGTTTACGAGTAGGTACCTGTATTTCTTGGTAGCATACCTAATGAATATTTTTAGAAAACAAAATACAACCGTGATATTTCTAACCGATCATTTCTAACACGAAACAATAAATTACTTATTGTTTCCATAATCTTATACTCAATTCAGAACGTTCAAATCCCCAATAAATATTACGTCGATATCTGTTTCGGAACTCATCAATCGCCGCGCCGTATTATTGACTACCGCTCGTTCGTTATTAATAGTATCGTTAGCGTTTTTAGCTTTATCGATCTCCTCCTGTCTTGTTTGATTAGTCTTCCTTTGCGGAGTTCTGTAGCGGTACCGTATCCCGGTATATACGTATCTACTAGTGGAGCACTACAGCTTACCTCTCCAAGCAGTAGGTACTCCGCCCCCCGCGGGACACGGACCCGAGCGGAAATCAATAGCACTAAGAAACTGGCGATCGCGTGTAATTTGGTTATATTTATTGGCAATCAATTCGGCTCCCATCAATGGATCAAATTGTCCTAGTTATCTCCCGCGCCGGGCTGTTCCCTTGGGTTGTGTGACGTGTGGGAGCCATATTCCTACCCCTGTCATGATTTCACTCCAATTATCAGTTTGCGTATTCACTCAAAAGTACATATTTTTTGTAATTTCATATAAATCAACCAACAAACAACAATAACAGCAGGTTTTATGCGAGATTTATCTTGAATTCATTGACCGTATGACATACGAGTATATGGCTGGTTTTTGGAAAGGTCGTCTTTGTATAATAATTACCTATTTAAGTCTATGTCAGTTACTCATTGATTTGAGTTACGCTAGTTAGTGTGGTACAGATGGAGAAGAGTAGATAATGTGATAGATCGCCATATATATGAATATATTATATATAGTATATATAGTGATATTGAACCGGTTAATGGACTAATTCGAGTGTCGCCCCTAGACCCTACCCTACACTGTACACGTACACCTAACATGAGTAATATCGACAGTGATTCCTGCCTACTAGACGCGCGCATCTAACTATTATAGTATGGAGATGAGATCCCGCTTCAGGAGCCTGTAATCTGTCCTCTGTCCTCTGTCCTCTGTCCTGCCTCCCGACTAATGTTCCTGTTTGTTCTTGTTTCAGTTTTCCCAAATGTTCCCGCGGCGCCCGGGATGCCGTGTATGGGGGAGGACCGTAAGTACATTTTTCTTCTCTTTACTCTCGCTGTGAGCTGTGACGCTTATTGCTAATGAGAAATAACATCATTGGAATAAAACCCACAATCTGGAATAAAATTCATTACACATTACTTTTAAATAAGCTACACGAATTCAAGTTTGGAAGGTAAAATCCTCGTTTCTCTTCCATTTCGTACACAATTGTAAATCCAATAAAAACTAAATCTTTTCTGCCCTTCTTACTAACGGAGGATAAAGGACGACGAAAGGAAGGACTTCTCCTTCCAGAGGCTGGTTAATCGCTCTAGGCCACTGCTGCTTCATGATAACGCTAGACACACACTGCACAACAGACGGCTACCAAATTAGAAGAGCTTCAATTGGAATGTCTAAGACATCCACCGTACTCTCCGGACCTTGCCCCAACAGATTACTATTTTTTTCGAAATTTGGATAACTTCTTGCAAGGGAAAAAAAATCAACTCCGATGGGGCAGTCCAAACCGACTTCAAAGATTTTATTGATTCCCGTCCGAATGGTTATTTTAGTAAAGGGATCGATGAACTACCTATGAGATGGCAAAAGTGCATAGATAGCAATGGTACATACTTTGATTAAATAAATATATTATATTTTTTTTAAATCAACTTTATGTTCCTCCCATACAAAACGCCAATTTCATATGTAAGGACCTAATATTATTATCACTCTTACGCCTCACACGTCAGATGTCTAGTGAGGCTGAAATAATAGGCATTACTTCGATGACCTTTAAATCAATATTTCAATTTCTGATTCAATGTTTGTAGATTCCCATAATTATGAAATAAAACATATTTTTTTTTGAACTAGAATTTGTTTTAAGAAAAGTTTGAGTTTCATTTTGTTACTTCGACAGGTTTCGGAGTCCACCACTCCTTCAGGACACAAATCACCAAAATATCTACATCTATATGTATCGCAGTTTTGGACGCGTTCATGACGGTAATTGGTAAATTTCAAAGAGATTTGATTTTTCTGTCACATACGCGTAACGGCGATACATATAATATAATAATATGTAGTTTTTTGATGTTTTGTCCCCGTTTTTTAAATTTGTGTAAAGTGCTGAAGGTGTGGTAACTCCGAAACCGGTCGAAAATTGAAAAATGAAAAGTAGTTGACAGTAAAAGAATGTAAGTTTTATATCGTGCCATACTTAAACTTGATGGAAATATTGTTTTTTTACGTGTACGTATACTTGAATTGAGTATTTACATTTAAATATTTGTAAACTCTCTTTACTTAGATTATTACGGAAGAAAAACCCAACGCTCGACATTTTAAGCCAAAAATACAAATCCAACCGAGTATTATGTGGCAGTAATGTAATATACTGTTACGTTTGTTAAATAACATTATTCTGTGCATGTTAGTTTCCTATTTGTCATACCTGTGTTGTACCTATTCCTGCATTACCTCCTACCCGTGACGTCACTACCTTACTACCTAACTACCTAACTACCTACTACCTACCTGATGTTATCTCACTATTTATTTTAGTACCATTTTTCCACTATTTTTTTCTATTAATAATTTCACCTCCATTTCTCCGCTACTGTAAATAATATTAAAATATTAACGTGAGCCATTTAAGTACTCAATACAATGGGGCGGTAAACCAACACTAGGATCCAGGGAATTCAAGTGAATTATCTTGCTGCAATGTAGATTGCATCGGTGCAAAAAAGATTTCAAATTATTAGAATATTCAAAAACTACTACCACTTTCCTTTACCCGCACCCAATGGTGCATAGGCCACTGCATTGGTACACCAAGTGCAGTGGCTCTTGATTTGAAAAAAAAACCTGTCGGTACTGTCCGTGGCTGCGGATAGTGGGCCAGATAATCTGGAATATCCGAGTAGGTGATGACCAGGCTGGCGCCGCCGGTCTCCCGGTCCCCAGTTCCGAGTCCACTAACCCTCTCCTTCACTTGCAGGGAGCATCTACAGGAGGGGAGCGAGGAGGTGGAGGAAGCTGTACAGGGTCAACGGCCACATCTTCCAAGCCAAACGCTTCAATAGGGTGAGTTTACCTTCCGTACCTGACTGACAATTATTGTATACAACCTGACTGGTAATTATTGTATACAACCTGACTGGTAATTATTGTATACAACCTGACTGACAATTATTGGATATACCAATATATCGACATGTAAGTACGGGTCGTATACAAGCGTTTATCGACCTCGTATTGACAATTTTCTATGGATTTTCTTCGACACGCATGATCGATAAATGCTTATCGAGATCGTACCGATCTGTATCTACATGTCCACGATATATTGGTGATCCTGCCCTGCATTCGTTGTTAAAAAGTTTTTCCGAATATTGTATTTGGTAATGACTCTTATTGGAGGTGGTTTGTGCACCGCCCGCGCCCGCGCCCCCGTACCGCGCCCCCGTACCGCGCCCCCGTACCGCGCCCCGAGCGCTGATACTCACTCCCCCTTATCTGGGTAGTGGAAGGATGGAAGCTTTCTACTAACCATTCTATATAAAGATATCTATACCCATTCCAGATTACTATCGTTTAGGGTTCATAGGTCCATAAGAAGCCGAATAGTATTAGCTATTTCCTAAATATTATAGTATGTATTATTATTTTGTCGTTACCCAGTGATATACCATTCACAATGAACTCAACAATATTACTGAATTGTTTTCCTTTCTGTATGAAACACGTGAAGCATTTGTTTGTAAGTGAAGTCAGGATGCGGATGGGGTGTTATGTACAGTATGTATGTGTAGTGTGTAGTGGTGTAGGTAATGTGTACTCAGTAGGTTGTGTCTTGTTCCAGCGCGCGTTCTGCGCCTTCTGCCAGGACCGCATCTGGGGCCTCGGGCGCCAGGGCTTCAAGTGCATCCAGTGCAAGCTGCTGGTGCACAAGAAGTGCCACAAGCTGGTGCAGAAGGCGTGCTCCAGCGAGCATGTGGAGCCCATCGTGAAGGAGGAGCCCAACGGGGGCGGCGCGCACGCCGGGGGGCCCGAGGGGCAGCACTTCCCCGAGCCGCCACCCGACCTCACGGGGCTCGCCGTGCCCGTGGAGGAGGGGGCGCGGGGCGCCGAGGAGCTGCTGGAGCCGGGCACCCAGCGCCAGTACTCGCTCAACGACTTCGAGCTCATCCGCGTCATCGGCCGCGGCTCCTACGCCAAGGTGCTCATGGTGGAGCTCCGTAAGACCCGGCGGATCTACGCCATGAAGGTGATCAAGAAAGCGCTCGTCACGGACGACGAGGACATCGACTGGGTGCAGACGGAGAAGCACGTGTTCGAGACGGCGTCCAACCACCCGTTCCTCGTGGGGCTGCACTCGTGCTTCCAGACGCCCAGCCGGCTGTTCTTCGTGATCGAGTTCGTGCGCGGCGGCGACCTCATGTTCCACATGCAGCGCCAGCGCCGCCTGCCCGAGGAGCACGCGCGCTTCTACGCCGCCGAGATCAGCCTGGCGCTCAACTTCCTGCACGACAAGGGCATCATCTACCGCGACCTGAAGCTGGACAACGTGTTGCTGGACCACGAGGGCCACATCAAGCTCACGGACTACGGCATGTGCAAGGAGGGCATCCGGCCCGGCGACACCACCTCCACCTTCTGCGGCACGCCCAACTACATCGCGCCCGAGATCCTGCGCGGCGAGGAGTACGGCTTCAGCGTGGACTGGTGGGCGCTGGGCGTGCTGCTCTACGAGATGCTGGCGGGCCGCTCGCCTTTCGACATCGCGGGTGCGTCCGACAACCCGGACCAGAACACGGAGGACTACCTCTTCCAGGTCATCCTGGAGAAGACCATCCGCATCCCGCGCTCGCTCAGCGTCAAGGCCAACTCCGTGCTCAAGGGCTTTCTCAACAAGAACCCCAAGGAGCGCCTCGGCTGCCACCGCGAGAGCGCCTTCGTGGACATCGTGGACCACGCCTTCTTCAAGTCCATCGACTGGGAGATGGTAAATACCCTTAACCTCCTTTATTAATTCTTCAATCACTTTCTTTTTTTATATTGTGAGCGAGAATCAATTTCGACAATTCCGCCGCCCTAAGTAGAAATACTACATTACTACTTAGGACCACTCCATTTCATAACTTTGTATGTCGCCACGAGGTGGTAAGCATGGTTTATTTTTTATGAATATAAAATAATATCCTATTTTTAATCTTTGATTTAGCAGGATTCAATACTGTTTTTTTTTCTTTAAAAAATGCTTAGTATAGTGGTACGCATAAAATTTTAAAAACGCAAAAGGTTACTCTTGTTAGCTAATATAACTTCACAGCGATGTTCTTTGGTGTTAGAGGAACACAATGCTAGAATGACAGGTGTGAAATGGAGCCAGATATGTTAGATAGTTGTGGTTGGTTTCCGGTGGCCCTCACGAGTGAGTGAGTCTGCACTCGCCTGCGCCGCATGGAACTGCTTCTACCCGCCGTACTCTGTACACGAGGAGATAATGTTCTCGTGGTTGTATTGGCTCGTAGTTTGTGGCGCTTTATCCAATTTATTTACTTCCTGAGTTTTGATAATTGTTTCTCACCATATTGTTTGACTTTGTTCTTATGACAATACTACAAAGTAGACGATTGCGGCTCTTAGTTTTTTTCGCTTCTTTTTTCATTTTGTTTTTTGTAGCTTGAGCAGAAACAAGTCCAGCCGCCATTTAAGCCCCGTTTGGATTCGGACCGAGACTTGGCCAACTTCCCCCCGGAGTTCACGGATGAGCCGGTCCACCTGACTCCTGACGACGAGTAAGTTCCCCTCTGCTTTCAACTTATCCTACAACTTATTATATTCCATACTTTATATTCGTTTAACCCTCATCAAACTTTTGCATGGCAGAATTTATCAACTAGTTTGGTATTTTTATATCACATATCACAAATATGCCATTATTGTATTTCTTTATATTCAATTAATTCATTAATTATGAGTATATTAAGTTTATATTATTGTTCAATTTGTATTTTTATTTGTATTTTTAATTTTTTTTAAATAAAATAAATAAATATTAACAAGTAAAACGGTTTCCTCGGCACGGGATTTCCCAGTAAATATGGTACACCCAGAACAGATGAGATAACATAATAAAGTATTAATAGCTAAATGTTTTAACATACCTAAATGTAGTGTTGTAATTTACCTAAGAAATCAAAAGTTTGTAAATAAATTACTTTTTTCGATTCAGCCAACATTCATCTGTAATTAGGATTGGTATATCTACAACAACTATCTAATCTATTTAGATTTTGTGTTTGCATTTGCAAGCATACAGCTCTTTTTATTTTATGTAATAAAATATTGCTTACATTTAAAAAAAAAAAGGAATATTATAACTCTTACTGTTGGTTTATTTTCAGTCGGGTGATAGAAGAAATAGACCAGTCCGAGTTTGAGGGCTTCGAGTACGTGAACCCGCTCCTCATGTCCCTGGAGGACTGCGTGTGACGCCACGCCTGCCTGTTGCATCCCTACAACGATCCCTTCTCTCAGGTGAGTGGATTGGTGAGTGGACTGTAGTGGGGTGTGAGTGAGCTGTACGGCCCTGACCCTGGCTCTGCTTGCAGGCGTACGGAGTGTACCACCCCGTGGGGCCGCCGTGCGACTCGTCCTCCGAGGCGGACTACGACGACGTGCTGGAGGAGGAGCTGTCCTGCTCCGAGCTGCAGCCGCGCCCGCCCCAGCGCTCCCTGCTGCACCACATGTTCTGCCTCCCGCTCAACTAGCTCCCCCACCCCTCCCACACGTGTACATACCGCCCACACTCCTCTCTACAACTTATTATTGGTTACGCAACATTAGTACTTAAATGTTTATTAGTTAGGGATTTAACACTTTCTCGCAGACGGTAGCTTCCTAACAGTGACGGGACAGTCGGGTAACGATTTGCTAAGCCTAGTTCTTTAGATATGTCTTGTGCACTCTTCGGAAGTAGATATCGCAACAGTCGTATTCTATGAAATGTACAATTTATCATCACAAAATCTCACAATTGCACTGCTCCCTTATAATAAGTATTACCAATATCGCCGCTTAAGAATCTAAGTATTTTATTTCCATATAAATAATAAACATTCGCTATTATTCTAATACTACTGTGAATATATATATTATGATGGAAGAATGTTAAAATATATCTCGTATAACCGTTGTATGTTGCGGCAGTTTTAGTAATGCGAGAGATTACTCTCATAAAGGAATATTATCTACCCGACATAGTGTTACTTGAGGGACAGCTTAGTAAATTTATTGTTACTATAATTTGTTATAAAATTCTCGTGCCTAGTATAATTTTAAAGTCACCCAAATACCTGAAAATCACATTCCACATTTATGTAGTTTTTGCTGTTTCTGAAATCACATTACGCAGCGTGACTATACAACTAAAAGTACAAGACAGAAGTTTGTGGATTGTGATTTGAATCTATCCATTTGTGATGTCACCTATAATACTATTATTTCAATTGTTCCCCGAGTCGACGACTTTCCTCGAGTCCTTCCGTAATGAAGCAGCATTGAAATATTAGATTAAGGAACTTGTTCAACAGTTCAGGCATCCCTTGTTCTAAATATTCCCTCACTGTAGTGATGTGTAAATATTGTATTTGAGGGTTGTTATAAATTGTATTTCATTATTTAACATATTTTATCCAAAGTTTCATAAATTGAGGTATTTTACGCTAAGACATTTTAAGATTAAGGCCGATAAGTCAGAATAATAAATAATCCGTATTTTTCTTTCCTATCTACATTCCTTTACACTTTACACGGGATAATGTCCAGTTATTCTTCTACGTCATATTGCTCGGTGCTGAGCGTCGTGTCGCTGATTGTACAGGAAAATCCGGTTAAAGCTCCCACAATATTATATTCTTTCCACTTCACTATTTATTCCTTCCTGTACTTCCTGACACTTCTGATCTCGGCATAGCACATCTGTGGGCGCCGATCTTTCTTCCCAAACTTTAGTACTTTATTTAGTGTTAATTAGTTTTTAAACCTGTTAGTATTCATTTTATGAAAATATAATTTTAGATGATAAACTTCCATTGCCTGTTAGATTAAGCTATATGTAGCTGGATGTTGGTAACAAGTCTGGCCGGCCAGGACGTGACCTGTGTGCAGGAATACATTAGGGTCGCCTGTGTACAGATATATAGGGAGCGGACCTCTGCACACAAATGTAAAGACTAGGAGGAGATTACTTGGAGTAGTTTGCAGTCCGCGTCGAGTATTCAATGAACGAGACTGAATTAAAAAAGAAATTCGTATAGTTTTCCCTTTCCTTTGAGCCGACATCACTGAAATGATGATTATTTACCATTTATCCAGTGAGAGAACAAACCGCGGCTCCAGTTATACTTGCACTGTTTCTAGGAGTCAATTTAGCTATAATAATGAATGCAAAGTGCGCGCTACGTGCAATCTGTCACGTGCGTTCCCAGGCAGATTTTGACGATGTTTTGTATCAATATGAATGGAGAATATAATAATATACAATCCTCAGTGAATGTGATCAGTTTAGATTGTGATTAGAAAAGTGTGAGTGATATTTGTATTGAATGTTTGGGGTCAGATAGTCCATTACATATTAAATACAATTCTTACAAACTATATTGGTAAAAATTAACATAATTACTGTGTATTCCAGTTATTGTTTGTAACCTTTATAACATAATATGTTGATCATTTTGATAGTTGTGTATAAAGCTATCACACAACTTGGGGCATATTGTAATCTAACCCTCCAATATCAAGCTGCGTGTTGGAGAATATTACACCTGAAGTAATCCCCTCGCTATTGGTGTTTTCTCAACCGATAGAATGAGGCCTCCTACAATGTATAAGTTATTTCATAGATTTTACATTAACCTTTAAATTTAGTTTTAGTAAACGCATTATGTTCATTTTCCATCATTATGACAATTAGATGATTCACTTTTTGTGTTGCATATCTATTATTGTAATAATAAATTGCTTTCATAAATAAAATTTTACTTAATCCATTCATTACTTTTCATTAATTTCCCGATTCAACAAATCATTCCCCCCCCCCTCCTCACGCATGAATTTTCAAATTCCTTTTTTAATAATTATCGATATTATAGAAAACATTTTTATTTCTCTCCCTATAAAAACGATTTGTATAATATTCTCATTTTGTGTTGTCATTCAGAATAAATAAATCAGTTTTTTATTAGTATGGTTGGTTTACAAAATATTAAGAATATACACGAACTAGCCTCAAGTGTAGTAATATTATATAGCCAGTCTACCTAGTTCACATAATTATGTTAGCAGTGGTACCTATCGATGAGTAAATACATTTTGTTTTACGGATAGAACCAATCTGAGAGATTTCCGCAAACTTTACTTGAAAACTCATCCATATATTAGATAAACATGAAAATATTTATTTTACCAAATTTTACACATAATACTAATCAATTATATGAATAAATAATTGACTTTACAACCAACCTGTATTAAGTTAAAATGTTACAAGGCTGCATTCTCTATTTCCTGATTATTCTCTGGAAGTATCAGATTAAAACATTAAATCGGGGACAGCATTACGCATATAGTAGTGAGCCTCATTACACCACAGTGCACCTCTCATTACACCACAGTGCACCTCTCATTACACCACAGTGCGCCTCTCATTACTCGACACCTTCATCAAACAGTGCCATTCTACAGTTGCTTATCATTTCTGTTATAATATTACTAAATTCTATGAGAGGCAGTCCTTTGACTTTATTATCTGATTTTTATTTCAAACGATTCTAAGACATTATTTAGCTTGCCTAAGTTTTTCATTTTGTTTAATTAATATTAATCATATAGAAACAGAGCAATATTTAGTTGATAATCGTTATTTGATAAAGAAATTTGCCAAATTACAAATTGTATTACAGTTTTCTGTAAAGTAGTTTTTAAAAAATGACAGAAAATAAGGAATGTCGACATTAAGATTACAAAGAATGTTTCAGAATAATTTAGCGGATGTATTTCTTCCCCCCATCCATCGCAAAATAATATACTACTATGAAATATTATATTGTAACCACAAATGCTTCAATAAACAACTCTTTGTTGTTAAACTATTTTTATTTAATTTCCTCAACACACTACCTAAAGCGATACAAAATCTGGCCATTCTACGAACAAGCATAATGTCAATATCCGATATTACTACTTCTAATTTGTGAAGCATTAACAATCAAATAAAAGTATTATAAAAATTATTATGCAATAAAAATTGAATAGTTATGAAAATTGGTATATTTATCTATCGACTACATTATGTGAAAGTTTTATTTAAAAAAAACTGTTTTTTCGAACCATTTTATTCAAAATAATAAAGTATTTGAATGAGTGGTGGCTCAGTGGTAGGGTCACAGTCTCTGAGTCTGAGAGATCCCCGGTTCGAATCCCCATTCTACCACGACTTGATTCCTATTTTAAAGTTGTTTATTGTTTTAACACAGTCTCTGAGTCTGAGAGATCCCCGGTTCGAATCCCCATTCTACCACGACTTGATTCCTATTTTAAAGTTGTTTATTGTTTTAAATTGTTGGTATAAAATATAAATACTTAATATTAAAAATGCTAAATGAAATGCTTTAAAAATGTTAGGTTAATAAAATAGTTAAACAATAAAAATTAAGAAATTCAAAGACAATTTTCATATTCCTTTGACTTGCTACAGAAAATATTGAAGGCTGTAATGGGATGGGACATGTACTGTGTGTTTTTTGTAGATAGTAGGGCATTCACCGAACAATATTAACTCATAATTAAGTCAAAATAGCAACATTTCGACAAAGTGCTTTTTCACAGAATGGTCATGATATAACCTATTCAAAAATAGTATTAAACATTCATTTTACCAGCTTCCCAAAATCATTGTGTCAGAAAGTGTCAATAAAATTGTCAGAAGTCCGAGATTGTTTTAAGAAAATGGAGGAGTCAGGAGTCAAATGCTTTTATCTGACTGCAGCCTTTAAAACAAGAACTATGCAATACAAAGTACCTACGTGGGCCTGTCACCAGTCACCATGTGCCATGATTTAAGGAAAAGAGGCGATCATAATTTTCTCAAGTAATATAAAAGACCAGTACACAGTTATAATTTCTTTATTAAGGTAATAATCTAGTGTAAAATTATATATTTTAAATAAATGTTTTCCCTTATAGTCTCAAGATACATTTTATAAAAATATATTTTCATAATAAGGTATTTTAATAATAAATTATAGAAGATTTTGTAGACATTGGCACAACATCGTACATTGGTAATACTATGTACAACTTAGTATCCTTGTTGTAATTATATACAATAATTACTGATACTATTAAAAAAATACTTTTTATATGTATATGTCCGCCTCATAGCATAGTGGTAGCGCATTTGGCTACCGTACACGAGGTCGCAGGTTCGATTCCCGTGGGGGTCATGAAATATTTATTAACGTGTGATTTTCATATTAATATTTTATGTGCGATACCTTGGACTGGTACTGAAGCGTATGCCTGATCATCTTACCTTCTTGTAATAAAATGATCATTATATACACTGCACTTGGTGCACCCATGCAGTGCCCTATGCACAATTGGTTGCTAATAAGGGAGAGTAGTAGTAGTGGTATATAACTACGCTACGTAAGAAAAAATATTAAAATATATATCTACACAAGAGATATATATCCTTTGGCAATAAAATACTAAATAATGAAAATTGTTTCATTCATAGATATTGATCCAAATGAAATTGCAAATTGCTAGACTTAAAGTTTATTTTAATACTTTACAGTAATACCATCAAAAACTTATAAACAACATTTTGAGTGTGTCCAAATACTAGTCAATTATTGAAATGAAAAATTTAATTCAACAGCTGGGTTTGCTGATGAAATTTATGTTATTACTTTCATCGATAATTTAACAGATTAAATATTGCTGATAAAATTTATTAGCAGCCTCTTGACATGTACAAATGATTATAGAATAAATAGTAAAACAAACAAACATAATTTTGTTATAACATTTTAAAATCTTGTTCAAATTCTATGGAATTTTTGACTATGGTCAAAAATCCACTATTTTACCAATACACCTTTCATATTTGATAAATTATGTCAAAAATACCACTCAAAATTATATACATATATTACTCACCTTTCAGTTACAGTCAAGTTAAGTTAGGTTAGGTCCAAACAAAATAGATTGAGAGACAGACATCTTTAATGCTTAAGTTTCTTGTTTGGGATGTGATGGTCTCCGTTAACGCGAGCGCGCCCCTTGGACATGAGGCAGGGCAGGTTGTGCTGCAGGCCCATGTGGCTCTCGGGGGCCAGCCCCAGGCAGGCGCGGAGCACGTTCTCGATGCAGGCGCGCTGGCGGAACAGCGAGTTCACCACGGGGGCGCCGGGGGGCACCAGCGGCGCCTTGAGCAGGTAGGCCAGCGGGGACAGCACGGCGTGCAGGCGCTGCCCCGCCAGCCGCACGCGGGAGAACAGCTCGCCCAGCAGCGCCAGGTCCAGCATGATGGGCACGGCCAGGAGCGAGTCCTCGCACGTGTTGTGGATCGCGATGGTGTTGTGTCCGCCCAGGAGTATCTCCGAAGTGTATTCATCCATTGCTCGCTTGGAATCCCCTAGAAAAATCCAAACGCTCCCGTTTATTTTGTGTTGAAATATATTTATTTTTTTTAATTCCCTGCTATTTAAATTCAATTTACTGTTATCTGAGCAACCAATAAAAATGTTAAAATGTATCTTCGTAATTATAGACTCCTGAGGAAATAGAGGTAGCTCCGAAATTTGAAAACAGTTGGGAAATTGTAAAATCAATAAAAATACCAGCTTAAATAAATATATGAAATAATAACATACTATATCATAAAAGATAATATAAAAATGAGCAAGTTACTTACGAACATAGGGCACGTACTTGATGACCACACAGTGATCTGGTTTCTCCCCAGGTGCGTAGAGAATGGAGTTGGATTCCACCATGTCGTCCACTACGTTGCTCTTAGATATCTGAATATCAAAAATATCACCGCATTATGGAATTGTATATTTGTAGAAAAAAAAATTCTGGAGCAAACATACTAAAAATTATTTAAAATATCTGTTATAATATGTATGTATCAACATCAACTGCCTCAAAGATCTTACTACTACTACTTTCCCTTATTCACACCAAATGGTGCATAGGGCGCTACATTGGTACACCATACAATTATAATTAAAAATAATTTACTACACTCATACAATCTAAGAATTTCCAGTTTACTAACGAATATCTTATTATAGTTGTATGGACGATGGACGTAAGAAAACCCGTATGATATTTGGGCAAATAGTTTTAAAAAATCTTATTTTAAAAATAGTAAGTTGTATCAAATTGTATAATAAATTTTAAAATTCGAATTTTACTCACAAAATAATTCATAAACAAAATGCTTTGCCCTTATGTAACAGGAGTGGTCTTGGAGCAATTATTGTAGAATAGGGGAATGTTAAAAATTACACTTGGTTGTTGCAAAATTTCACAATATTAGTAAAATACAGTGTTAAGGCGCATTACATATTACAAGCCAAATAATAATAGTAGCGTACTTCCTTAGACCTGAACTGTTGCGGGGCAGACAGATTCTTCCCATCGTTGTTCCCGAGGTGGTTGTAACTAACTATGGACACGGGCTTGATACCTGCAACACACGGGTCAGGGTTAGGGCGGGGTGGTGCGTGTAGTGTACCTCTCCTTATGGTCTGCTGAATACTGACCTGCAGTCACCAGGAAGTCCACCAGGACAGACTTGATCTTGGTCTGGCCGGACTTGAAGTCGTCTCCTCCCACGAACACCCCCGCTTCCTCCGCCATCTGCACCACACCGGGGACCAGCGTGTTCTGCGGGGAGCCGTTGATGTAGCAGCACTGGGAAAGGACACCATTATGTACAGTGACAAAATACTCAAATCAAACAATTCATACTGCAAAATTCAAAATTGAAATATTTGGATGAAATATTGACAAACCTTTTCGTCAATAGCCGCCATAGCAAATATTGTGGAAGGAGATATCTCCTTATCATTAGCGAGTAAACCAGCCCGGAGATTCTCCTCTGTGTCGTGTACTCCAACCTTTACTTCGCAGAATCTGGGACAAATATTAAAAAATGTAATTGGTTACACACACCAATAAATTCACTGATAACATAAATGCAAATTTTAAAACTCAATTCTTTCCAATCTCCATTCTTCTCAATTCTAGGCCAGGTTCATTCAAGCATTTAGAGTTTTTAGAGAGAAATGTTGGTCCTGAAGTCGGCGATATCTTTCCTCACGGCGGCGTACTGTTGACTCCTGGTGCCCCCCACCACGTTGTCCGCCCTGTCGGCCTGTAACGTAGAGCATGCGGGTTACTTGCGTACCGCCTGCCACCCGCCACCCGCCACCCGCCGGGGTGAATGTGTTTGGGACAATATTATAGCCGAGACAGTGATAGGGGCAATAAAAGCATTTGGTTGCAATATAAACTTCTCTTTTATGTTATTTTCCAGCTATCAATATAATTTTCCATCTCTGCTTGTTAGCAGAATAGAAATTGCAAATATGCATTTGAGTGTACATCAAAATGATGAAAATTGCACTTCTAGGATTAAAAGAAAATCTATGAAATTTCACACATTAGCCTTGTTATTACATACACCGCATCAATCAATGGAAAACTGAGATCGGTCGACGTTGATCACCTAAGTGACCGTCATCGATCGAAGGCCAATCCATGAGAGGGAAAAGGAGGCGATGTCCGCCCACAGCTGCTGCTGCAGCTCGAGGTCCAGGACCTGCGCCCGCCGCATGGAGTCCGCCAGGTTCAGCTTGCTGATGTCCCATCCATCAACCACTGCAAACAGATATTTGTCTTATATAAATAAATAAATAAAATTAATTAATTAATATCTGAATGCATGATTGGCGTACAACTTTATGTAGGCTATACTGAATAATTGTGCAATGGTGCGGTTTTACTGTAACAAATCAAAAAGTATTTTGAGATCCAATTGTTATAATTTAAGCAAAAATATAACATCATTATTATGTAACAAAAATGTATGCATTAAGAACAAACCTAGGTCATCAGGGTTTACCATGGGGAGCATACTACACAGTGGTACGTGGACATCCTCTCCGCGTTCTCCCTCTCCTAGTTTCACCGTACTGGCCTGTGTAATGGACCCAAACCTGAAATATGCAATGCGGACTAAACGCTATCACCTAAATATTATAAAAAGACAAAACAGGACAGATCCAACACATTCAATCTGTGCTAACCTTGGAGGAATCACTATAATAGTGCTGAGCTATTAGTTTTAAGGATTTTATTTATTTTATATTGGCATATCAGCCATATTGTTTTTAGTTCCTTACAGCGTACAGTGTATTGAGTGTATTATACAAGTTTATTTTAAATAAGCTCTTATTCAGTTATTACTATGATCAATAATCCGACTAAGTTAATCAGGAAATACTGCTTAGCAACAGAGGTGAGTCAGAGCCCATTACCTTTGGTGTGTGGTAATGAGGAGATCACACCACCTCGTACCACCAGACACCTGACTAGTGCTGCACTCTGATAACTTATCTTTATTACCTCGTTAGTCACAACGGAACCAACTCAAGTGGTCCGCATTGTGTTCACCTTTATCTGAACATAATCTCAGGTAATTAGTGGCTGGTGTTACGTTTTCTACTAAATTACTCCTCAAACTTTTATGTACTGAATGCCTCTATGCACTATATTAAGACAAGATGAAAGGAAAACTTTACTATCTTAGATGATGTAGAACATACATAATAAAAACATATATTAATTCTCTGCAGATGTGCTAGAGGCTAGCGGCAGACTGATATTCTAGGACCATCATCATTATTTGGGTCTTATATGAACATGAAATGATTAGATATTTAAAAAAAATGTAAATGTTTTATAATTTTATTATAAAATTATTTTTTTCTACCTTAAAGTATGAGAATCTTAGATTAACAAGAACTAATAATTTATTATTCTTAAAGAATTCGTGTAATTACCTTTAGATACATCATGAAGATAAGAATAAAAATATATTGATTTTATCTTCAGATGATTTATGCATAAAATCTTACATTGGAATATTATTCAATAAATTGATAAGAAATGGATTAATGATTTAAATACGACAATATTATACATGAAGAATTGAACCAAGTGGTCAAATGAAATATTTTTAGTTAGTGGAATCTTTTTATTTTTTTATCTTATTTTTTCCATGTTGCACTGTACTAGAACTTAAATCCCAAATCATTACAATTTGTTTCCTAATTTCTAGCATGGTTTATTTCAGTCAATTATAAGTAGTTCAAAAATTTAAGTACTCGTATGTATATTATAAGTAACAATGCAATATATAAAATGTATTGACAAACTACAATTTTACTAAACTAAAACCTAACATATATACATATTGTTTATTGGAAATTCTATACCTAAAAGCATATATGACCTATTTCATACATTTTAGAGATTATTGAATAGAAAAACAGAAAAAACGGGACATAGGCACTCATATAATATCCTGCCTAATCATTTAGAAACCATATTCTAATAAATGTTCTTCACAAATATAAAAAAGGGGGGGCTCTGATGTAAACTCACTTGGCAAGAGTGTAAACTAAGCGCGCCTCTCTTGGTGTGATATAAAAATAATGTTAGTATGAAAGCACTTAAAATACAGAATAGTTGAGGATAGTGAGGAGTGAGTATATGTACCAGTTGGCAGATTTAGTCCCGTTCTTGTGTTGCCACGTGAGGCGCTTGCGGTTGGCGATGAGCGCGGCGGTGAAGGTGGAGCCGTTGTTCCCGCCCCAGCCGACCAGCATGACGCCCGTCCGCGCGGGCTTCAGCCGGGTCTCGATCTCCATCTCCACGCGCCTCTCTGTCACCTGCAACCGTCCATCCAGGGAATATATTATTATACTGGAACATATTCTCCCATGTCCATACATGTGCCACTTTTCGAACATTTATTACATTTTGTCACTACTCCGCAAACTAAAAAGTGGTGCTAGTGTCTACGCTTGGCGATAAATCTAGTTTTGAATTTGAGTTCACTTTACTACCACTAAAAGCTTCTCCTGAAATCTTTCAGTCTACGGTATTTACTTTGTTTAGTTTTTTATGACTTCTGTATTTGAAAATATTTCGGTTGTGCATCTTATGTTTGGAAGTAGGAATCAAGCTGTGGTTAAAGGGGTTACTATACATATAATCGCACCCTTAAGTGACCAAATCAGTTATTCAACATCCCTTGACAACAGAGTCCGGTTACCCTTTGAAATATCTTGTTACATCATAAATAATTGAATATTGATAGTATTGAAATGTCAGGGGCCCCCTTTTTGAGGCTGGAACCTGCAGGTGACAGGTGCTACGCAGCGCTGCACAGTACTGCCTGACTTCTGACAATATTGGTTCACATAAATTTTTAAAAATGTAGTAAAGGGGAGAGGGTTGTAAAAACTAAGTTTAGTTTTCTGAAAGTTGGAACATAAATATGTAATAATGTGCAGCATAAAATAACAAAAGGGGAGGGGGTAAAAATTTCGAAAAAAATTTTTTTTACAATCAATTACATAATTTACAATCAACCCAATACAACATACAAAAATGTACTTCAGTAAGCGTAATTTCAGCAATATAAATGACTAACTAACCTCACGCCACTTCCCTGTAGGCAAGTAATATGTATTACAAAAATATACACATATACTTATATGAGGTCGCGGGTTCGATTTCTGATAGGGATCAAAATAAAATATTTATTTGAATGTGTTTTTCACATAAAAATATTTCATATGTGATACCTAGGATTGGTGCTGAAGCGTAACACTGATCAGCTTGCCTTCATGCAACAAACGATCAAGTTTCGCTGCACTTGTGTATCAATGCAGTGCCCTTTGCACCATTGGGTGCGGCTAAGGAAGAGTAGTAGTATACACATATTCATCACCCAGCAGCAAATATTTTTATCCTGAATTAATAACACTAATAGTGGTGTTCTATCCTCTCTGCCTATCCCTTCGGGAGGAATTGTGTGATAATTAGTTAGTTATAATTCTGTATATATATAAGTATATCCTTATTAGTACCTAATTCCTCCAAGGTTATAGTATTTAAATTCATTGGTTAGCAGTTATCGCACATAATACAATAGGTACTCATATTCTTAGATTTTAAACAGTTAGCTAACCATAATTTAGCAATAATAGAAAGCGGGTAGAAAACATAGAAAGTAATAAAATAAGTTTATCATGCAATTTAATAATTTTCTTTTTGACAGACAACAACTTGGCCTAAGTGTTTTTGTAATTAACAATTTTGAAACAATAGAAAATATTTTATTAACAAGGTACTTTCTATTATTATTATTATTATAGTGATTCCTCCAAGGTAATTTTTAATAATTTTCGAATAAGGCTGGAAACCAAATAAATATAATTACTTTTTCGTATAAAACCTGTTATTTTTACTTTTCAAATAAATAATAAGTAAGTAGTACTTATTTCTATTTTTTTTGTGTGTTGTATCATTTAGATTTAGAGCATTTCAAAGACAATTTTGATACTACTGTGAGTAGGTACTTTTGAAATTTAATATTTTAATTTATTTTAAAGTACTTATTTTATATGCAGCTTAGAAAAATCAAATTCATTGGAATCGTAAAATAATTTCGAATAAATCCTTACAAAACAACTGCATTTATGGTGAGAGATGTGTAATAAGTAGATTATCAAATTCCAAGCGTTTATTTTATGAAAAATTCAACTTGAATAATCCTTGTTGCATAAGTAGGCACAATAAACATCGATATCGATAAATATCGGAGCTAAAGAACATGTGCTTTACTATCGTAAAGAAAAAAACATGAAGTATTGCATTTTTCGGTCTATGGTTGCCTGTCAATAATCACGGAACTTTATAGGCGCCCATGTGTCAGTAAAATAAACGCTTTGAAGAGATATATTTTAATTTTTTTTTCATCAATAAATAAAAATAAACACGGATCATCCAGTCAGTCTAAGAAGGCATTCATAATTCTTAGATTTGAATGAGTGATGAATTTGCAGAGGTATGTAATTAACAGAGTAGTAATGATAATTATTAAAGTAACTATGTAAATTTCTTGTAATTTATATGAGTTGAGAGAAGTCAAGAATTGTTTGTTCAACTTACAACTGTTCAACGTACAAAGTGCTTATGTCAATATTGTTTTTATTTGAGCTAAACAGAAGGTCATGGTCAATCGATTTTCTCTCCCTCCTCTACACATATTTCTCTATAGCTGTGTGAGTACATCCCTTAACGCAATTCTATCATATTACATGACAACCACATACTCAACAAGCGATATAATCAATAAGTACACGATTCCAGTGATAAAGAAGTAAAAATGTTAAATAGAAGATACATTCAAACAATGAATATTAACACGCGGCTGAAAAAATTAAAAAAGAAAGTATTTATTTACCTCTAGTGTATTATTAACCTTCTTTACAGTTGAATTTGTATACACATACTCTGCAAGCATGCTGTTTTCTGTATATTTCACTTTAGGATTCACAATTTTCATATACTTGGAATTTTCCATGATTGATGTCGGCTTTATACAAACTGGTTGAATTTTCCTAAATATTCACTGTCACTGTCGGTTATGCTATATTTGGTGAATATTGCTTAGTACCGTATGCACAAATCGATAGTTGAGGTAAATAATCCGTTTTAAAGTGAAGTTATTGAATTGCAAACGCGCTCGCACGACAGCGCAGTTAAAATATTACAAATTCAATTCAGCCGCGTCAGCTAACCACAGCTAACTCAATAACTGCGAGCTTTTTCTATGGCAGGACGGCGAGGCTAGATGCAAAAATTTCAAGTTACACGTAGACGTACTAAAAACGCGACGTAATAACTGAACGATATAAGTAAATAAATTATCTTTTCTGATAAAAGTACTGACCCAATCGTAAAATACAGGTATCAGTTGAAGCTGACAAAGTTAAAAAAGTATATATTTAACATACAGTGTCCATTATATTAAAATATAAAAAGGTTTAACTAGGTACTGTAAATTTTTCTCTACCAACCACCACAATTCGCCATATAAAAACTTACTTACTTTAAAACGGCGGCCTCCGTAGCGTAATGGTTAAGACGCTGGACTCACGATACGGAGGTTCCGGGTTCGATTCCCGGTGAGAACTGAAAAAATCAAAAGTGATTTTTCTCAAGCCTGGGTGTTTGTGACGTTGTTCCCCTCTGTAATTGGGCCTCCTGGCCTGTTGAAGTGTGTTTAAAAATTAAATAATAATAATAATAAAAAAAATCCTACTAAAGTCCAATAAAATATTATATCTAGGTAAGTACTACTTTTAGAAAAAATTCGTTTTTTACAAAAAAAAACAGTTTTTTTCGTTTGAGGTTTTACTCGTTATAACACAAACATATAAAGCTACATATTTTACTTGATCACACAATGTCATTGCTAGGTACAACTACTGTTCCAAGGTACGACACGACACCTTCCCATATTTATTTGCAACAATTTTTTTAACAGCGTATCTAATATTTTTTTCGGCTTCCAGTCTCCTAAACAATTATAATTTTATATGGGGTCCAAGCTACGAGACCAACAGATCTATTTCTGTATTTTTTTCTATTACACTGACTTTTTCGGTTGATCGTTTTTAAAATTGGCCCTCTAACAACATTGGCATATTAGCAGCCAAGTCAGTCCCAATCTACAAATTTAACTAATATAATATATAATTTTTTGCAACATTTTTTTCACGTTGATAAACCTGTAGCCTGTAGCTTGAATATCTACTATGAAGTCATGCTTGTGACGTTATAAAAAAATATTTCAGAGCATATTTAAGTCAAAACACTGTATTTAACACTGTATTATTAAAATTATCAGAATGCTAAAAACCAAATGTGATAATGATGTCAATTAGTATTAGGTACAAATATGTTTTCGCATGGGTAATTTGTCATCGAGTACAAAACATGAGTAGCCGCAATGACTGCTCCAAATACCTGGGGTGATGATGTGGTGTACCCAGGCCTACGGTTAAATCCTAGGAGAAGAAGGGGTTTGTTGGCATTATTGGTATGTAGGTACCTAGGTAGTATATTATGTAAAGTAGGTAGGTATACTGATTTTAGTGAGAATTTTTGTCCCATCTTAACACGGATATCTAGCAAGTCGGGCATACTTATGTACATAATATTATCTGGATATCTAATGCTAAATAGGTAGGCATATGTAATATGTATAAATAGATTTTTTTATTTTTTTTAGCACAATGAATCATTACAGTTTTACCTATGACATACCCAAATATGTAAATTTCGCAGCTACTTTAAAATAGTCGGATACAACTTACTATTGTGCCAGAAAGCAGGAAACATGTCACGGTGGAGCGGGATTCCACCGCATTAAACCACATGCAACCCGGTTCAATAAATAAATTATATTTTGTGACTAGGGAGATAAAAATAACCAATAAACGATATAACAGGTGTTTGGCGCATGGATTATATTTTTTTTTTTTTTTAAAAACTCTATTTAATACAACCAACAGAAAACATACTCTAATCAACTCTTAATACGACCAACAGAAAACATAAATCGAAAATCAACTTATTATTTTCGATTTGTAAAATATGTATTATTAATTGTTAATTTCATTGTTTTTTTATTCTAAAAGTTTTAAACATTTTTAATATTTTTTTTTTTTTTTTTTTTTATGAGATTGTTAATTTCATTGTTTTTTTTATTCTAATATTTAGCCTTTATACTTAACATTTTTCAATATGTCAAATATTTCATTCGGCTGCTTTCAAATAGTCGGAAATAAACTGTGCCAGAAAGCAGGAAACAAGTTGTGCTGGAGTGGGATTCGAACCTATTCTAATCCGGATCCTCGAATCTACCACTAGACCACAACCCGGTTTTTTAATATGTCAATATGAAAATTTTAAATATCTACTGGCCTTAAAACCTAGGCTGTAAAATGTAACGTTTATGTATAATACAAGAATACAAGAAAACCTAGGAAACTTACCGTAATACAACCTACAGAAAACCTACCCTAATACAACCTACGGAAAACCTAGTCTAATACAACTTACAGGAAACCTACTCTAATACAACCTACAGAAAAAAATAATAGTGTATTAATAGTGAATGTGGAATTTTGGGTAATTTAAATAAAAACATACAAAAATAATTTTATTCAACAACGGCTTTTAATCAATCATTAATAATACTATCAACAAGTTCAATAGACCATGTTCATTTTTACTCAATGAAATATAACGAATAGCGAAGTAAAACAGCCTGTATATTATTATATTCTTGGTATAATATTATTATGACACCATTTGTATCACAGTAGCAGGAATATGACGTCACCCTATTGTTTTGTGCGGTCGAGGAGATTTTTTTTATTCCCACACAAATAGTGGGTAAAGAGGACCTTGTTTTGTATTATAATGAACAGGAAAAGTTTTTTTTGGCAAAAATAAACATTTCTTTAATTTTTCTCTGTAACGTACTGCATATTATAGTTTAGTCACTCCATGTAGCTGCACAATACCTACTTAGGGTGTCCAACTTTAAAGAAATACTCCTTGCCTTTTGGAAATGTAAATCAAGTTAGAAAAATACTATTTTGAATTGGAATTTTGTAACTTGAGCGGATTTAATTGACAGACTTTTGAACATAGTTTTCATTTTGATATTTCTGCTTCCCATAACATCACAGCTTCCATAGCTTTAAATATGGGATAAATTCAAATATTTCGACAAATATTTACATATAATATAAACACCCAAATACGGTGATGTGCAATAAGGATAGCTTGGTATTATATTAATTTATACTAGTGATGAAAAAATAATAATACGTATTAATGGAAAAATAAATAAATGTAAGTTTTCAACACTAATTATTATTTTAATATGAAATGAAAATATAAAATTTTAATCTGTTTATTAACACCGAGAAAAAACGAGTTTTTATTCAACAACAGTTTAACGAGTATTTTTAATCAATCATTAATAATACCATCAACAATGTAAATTTCGCTTCACTGAAAAAACCTGCAGTAATTGGAATAAAGAAAACAAAATTTTCGACGCAATGTTCAGTTGGCTGCTGAATAATCATTCTTCGGGGCGCCGCACAGTGGCCCGGATTTGTAAAATAACTGAGGAACCAAAGTCGTTATTCAGTTTTTTTTAAAATTCATACGGTAAAAAAATAATTAGCTACAATATTTGCTTTGTAAAATTTTTCGATGTATTACGGTTAAAAAAATACATACGGAAAATGTAGGTATATGTAAAAATAATGAATGGATTTTTTTTCTCGATGTGATCAAAAGTGGTAGCAGTGAAATCTTTTGTATATTAACTAACGTATTTATTTATGTTCTTAATTTGAATATTTTTTCTACCCGTTAATATTTATTGGCGTCAGTAGTTAAAGTTTCAATATTTTTATTTTCATGACATAATATTAAAGACATTATTTCGATCATTGTATATTGTAGAAAATTTGGTATACAACACACTAAGAAAAAAAATTAATTCAATATTTCTCCGAACACATTTACAGTAGGTATGTATTTTTTAAATCATGTTAGAGTCACTGAGGGGGGGGATAACGAACCCACCATCCACCCGCAGCTGTTATAGAGTCCTGGGGACTCTCTTTCAGCTGCACATAGAGGAAAAATATTTCTACTATTTCATCTACTCTATGCAGTTTAGTGAGGGGGGAGGAGGATATATATATATCCCCCCCACCCCTCTAAGGTTACCCCTCTCAGTATCTCCGTTCAATTTATTCAAAAAAATAACATTTACAAATATGTACAAATAAAACAAAACAATGAAAAAAGTAACTTAAGTAATTAATTAGAGTCAATACAAGTTAAAATTTAACATTTCAATACGGAATAATGACTGGATACTAAGTCCACTATTTTTCAAATAATGACCATTGTGCGCCGCAGCGCACGTACTGAGAATTTTTTTATCAGAACTCGACGCCGACGCCGAACAACATTATCGAGCGCTGAATAACTCGTAAGCCAAGAATAATTTGTCAAGACTTTAGATTTCTTCTTCTTTTAAACATTACAATTAATAAATATTGATTAATTTTATGTGTGAAAGGTTGAGCTTTCTAGATCATCGATATAATTATTTAACTAACTAACTAACCATCACGCCATTTCCCCGTAGAGGTAGACAGAGAGTATAGAACGCCATACAACTCTGTCCTGACATACTTCCTCTACATTCATACATCTTCTCATGCACATACGCCGATTTTTCCGACTTTTCACGTGTCCACTTTCAAGTGCTTGTCGTACTTGGTCATGCCATGTCTTTTTCGGCCTTCTTCGGCTTCCACATCCAGGCACACTAGCATTTAAACAGTTATTTTAGCCGTTTTTTCATCACTCATTCGCTCCACATTAATTGACCTTTTTTTAAATTATTTGTTTCAAGAAAAAATCAATGGAGGACAGTGATACTTTTTAAAAATATAATTTAAATATTTATTTTAAACACAGGTTTATTAATTTATTAAATTTTGTACATTGGTACTGTTATTACGAGTATTATTCTTAGATTTTCGTGTCCCATTTATTTAGATATTTTCTCAAATAGACGCATTTTTGTCAAAATGTCTTACCGACTGAAAAATCCGTGTTATGGATACAATTTTCTGAATATAATATGCAGTAAACACCGGACGAGATAAGCGGAGACACGATCAGAATAAGACAACGGAGGCTGCGGGTATTTAAGGCATCGCGGTCGTCCTCCGGAGCAGTCGCAGCCCAGCAGCCGAGCGGTGTGCTCCTCACCATATCCTGTACAGAAACTAGTGACAGTTCATCATCAGACCATGGAGTTTAATAAGTGTGCGGCAGTGCTATTCCTGGTGGCCGTGGCTTGCGTCTCCTCGGCTAAAGGTAGGATACAGAATCAACAAAATGAAGAAAAACGAAAATAACTTAGTATCGCGAGTCGTAACCGGTTTTTCGATCTCAGATTTTTCAGCAATTAGGTAAACAAAGTATTATAATTATATTATACAATGTAAGTTCACTTACTTAATACGTTATAGGTGCCTATAAAAATATGTAGAAATAAGTACATTCCAAAAAAATATTTAAGATTTTCACTACATTATTTTTTCTTCTACCTCTTCTTCATCTCCATAGCACTGCATAGTACACAGTGTGCATAATATCTATAACGTTAATTTAA
The DNA here is from genome assembly GCA_022494985.1 of Micrasema minimum. Taxonomy (NCBI): domain Eukaryota; kingdom Metazoa; phylum Arthropoda; class Insecta; order Trichoptera; family Brachycentridae; genus Micrasema; species Micrasema minimum. The sequence goes on along the minus strand of JAGVSP010000227.1, from coordinate 68,433 downwards.
AGAAAACAATCAATTACACTAATTGGTGTATCCTATATAATATAATAACCTACATATTGTCTCCTGCGCTTAAATATTCAGATTTCCCAACACGTACACCACACTCCACACACATACCACAACACAACATACACATGACATAACATAATCACTTTGTATACTATTGTTTGCTCACTTCATGTCTTCAGAAATTCGTCTTGTACATTGTGTTGCCCACGTAATTGGTGTTATGTTGTATAAATATTATATTACCTTAAATTGATCTTAGTTCATTGTACCTAACATATCACTGTGTGCACTTTTCAAATACATTGTTTAAAGGCACTCGTCTTCTTTCTTTTTGTCCAGCTCTTCTCTAAAATTAAAAATCTTTTTTATTTAACAGAATAAAATAAGTGGTAGGTAAAGAAACGGTAGACAAATAGGAAAACTAAATATTTACAATAAAAAACATACTTTTATATTATTTCTAACATTTATATTAATATTCTATATTTAAAAAATAAGTGACATTTAAATTGATATTTCGTTTTAAAAAAATAATATTTCATAGTTAAAAAGGAATTTAGGTACACCTTAATTAAAACATTATTACTTTGATGTGGTTTAATTATCTATCATTTATACAGGTGTATTTTAAACGTATAATAGTGTTTAAGTATGGAGTGTAAATAAGTAATAATTAAAATATCTCCTTTCTCTACTGATTCTCCACGGATTGATTGCCTTTTTCTGATCTCAAATATCGCGAGATGCAATTTTTTATTTTATTTTCGGGGTTATTTTTACAACATGTTTTTTAAGTAAGTAATGGATTTTTTTAAAATATACCTAATCTATACGGGACAAGGTCCTTCTTGAAATATAATATCATAAAAACGGCGCAATATAAATGGCGAATTTTACATTTTACTTTAACCCAGCAAATAACAGTCCTGTAAAACGCCTAGATATCCTTTTTCCCTTCCAAACTTTTCGTATATCTTGATATGTCAATTGTAATTAAATTTAAAATGACTTCTGATTAAATTATATTAATGGAAAGTAATATTCTGGTAATCGTATTTTCCGTGATGTATGAATGTAGAGGAAGCAAAGTAAGTCTGTCAGGACAGAGTGGTGTGGCGTTCTATCCTCTCTGCCTACCCCTACGGGAAATGGCGTGATGGTTAGTTAGTTAGTTAGTATTTTCCGTGACCTGTTTTGGTTTCGGAAATGAAATACAGTCTTATTGTAGGTACTTACATTGTACATCAAGCGACATGATGTTTTAACCATGAATAGTTATAGTCACCGCTCGGAGGAAAAGTGACCCTCACATTCACCCAGTACCCAGTAGGTACACAGGTAATACGTGGGAGGTTAAACTTGAACACGGCTATCCTGATTGCACCATTTCACTGAATTGTCATTTCGTTAGCCCATTGTTGGTCGAATGAACGACTCATTATTATTATTATAAGTAAAGTAATTTAATTTCACATACGACGCGACGTGTGTGCAGTAGCTGCAGCCGGAGAGACAATAAAAGCTGCATAAAAATATCCTCGTGTCGCTCACATAAAAATAATGTCATAAAAATGTGTAATTTATTGTAAGTAGATTAGTAAAAGTTTGAGTAGGAGAAGTCCTAAGAGAAGCCCAAGGGCACTCGGGGGTCAGCCAGGTTATTGTTCCTCCCTTCCTCCGGCAAACTGTCACCCGTACCGTCACACATTATGTCCTTACTGAATGGTTACGTTACCTGAATAAAAGGACTCACTTAAAAAGGAGATACGTGTTACTCATAGACCTAAACGGCGAGACAAAATCATTTTATCCACTCTCACGAGCTTTATTGTATTTTAATAATTCTCCTACAGAAAATTCTCATTATTTTTTGCTACGGAACTTGTCATACGAATTTTTCCACGATTTTCAACTTAACATTATTATCATTTGTAATGAATGAATATAATAATTCTTATAATTTTTATTAACTTATTTTACAGTTTTTATTTGAATTTTGAAAATGTTTAAAAAATATGCTTGCGTAGGTATCTTTGAAATTTTTTTTTTTTTTAATGATTTAAATATTTGACACTAACTTATAAATCAGTTGAAATTTCTGTTATGCACACAAAATCAATGCGTAAAAAATAAATCTGAATTTACGACATGGATCTAACCCGACACATTCATGGCGCTAAGTTCAGTTGTGTAAATATGATAAAAGCTATGTAAAAATAAAAATTGTATAGATCAAATGTGAGAAGGTACAATAATGTGGAGGAAGCAACGGAAGTTCGAATGAAAATAGTTTTATAATATCAATTTGAAAAATGGTGTGAAGGTTAGTTCCAGTAGTTTTAATTTGCATAATATTGTACTTATTGCAAGTGATATTTATAAATGCTAATTTAATTCAAGATTACTTTTTATGATAAAATTATCTATTTATTTTATAAGATGGTGGTGAAAGCAGTAGATTAATATAAGATAATATTACTTGTCAAGTTTTGTATATCTTCTGACTCCTGAGGCCTCTCCCCTCTATTCATTTATTGTTAGTTGGTTATAAGTCGTGTATGTATGTATCTATAATTTATCAAAGTATCCTAGAAAAATTACCTAATAACTAATAATTATTAAGACCTAAGCGTAAGACTGATCATCTTACCTTCATGTAATAAAATGATCAAGATAAATATACACTTCCCTAACTACGTGCAAATAAGGGAAAGTAGTAGTACCTAGTAGTAGTAGTAATAATAATAAACTCCGAAGTTGGTTTTATGCATCAATAGAATCAAACTTAATAATATTTACGTTAAATGTAAAATAAAAATCCGTAGTTAACTACATGTATCCATAAGTATGAATTAATTATTATAAAAATGAAAAGTACCTAATAAGTCGGTTTCTCAAAACAATTTAAACATTTGAAAAATATTTTTTCTCAATATTATAAATATGGTTAAATCCAGTAACTCAGATCAATTTACTTCATAGGTCGCGTCATGTAAAAAGAACGCTGGAAGAAAGTAGAGGTGGTTTGTTTACGCATGTGACCCGCCCACCCCTCGTCCCAAATAAGACCGATAATCGCCTAATGCGCTAATGCGCAGCTTGACCACCAGCGTTCTTTTAACACGACGCGACCTATACCTACCTATAAACTTAACATGCCTCTGACCTATGAATGTATCATTACGCATAAATATTGTGGAAATATATGTTATTAATTTAGTCAAGTAGTTTACCCGTAGTTAGCATGCGTTATGAGGATATCAGAAAAGAATGCTAGGTCAAAACAAGACTTCTATATTGAGACATTACCAATAAATCCATAATTTAACTTACTGAACAATTACGTCATAAAGATAACAAAAAACTTTTTGTACTGTAAAATTTTCTGACATTCTTCTCCTTTATTGAATATTTCTCGTTCCCACTGTGAGATGAAATGTAATGAATCTGTTGTTTGTTTTATATTATATAAATATAAATAGTGGTTTATGCGAACCAAGGTCGCGCATAATTTGGCAAAATGAGATGTGTGGATTATAGCATCTAGCGGCTGTATGTACCGTATACCTATTGTTAGGGTACAGGGCGTTTTACTTCTAATCTATTATATTTAAACGGATTGTAAGGGAGGTAAAATGTAGCAAATATAGCGAAAAAAAACCCCATTACATCGGGCACTCGCAAAATCTTGCTTGTAAATATGAAAAACTATATTTTATTTTATTTATTCGGGATACAACAGATGTACAGGTAAAACATAATATAATTAAAAATAATAATTAACAATAACATGACTGCCATCCAATTATATGTATCCGCAGGTAGCTTTAAACAGTTAAAAGAATCTACTTATAATGTAAGTAAATATTTGTCATCTTAAGTCTGTAAGTTTTTAAGTTCCTTTATATATTTGTTATATGGGGTATTAAACATATTTAAGCTATTAAATTTATCATCAAACGCCTTACAAATTCGATTTAATTATTGAATTATTTGAATTAATTAGATTTTTTATTATGTCTTGTTATGAACATTCCTCGAGAGATACGAACAATTAGGAAATGTTACCATCTCCCAGTTATATTACAAATATATTATAATGCATTCAATGTATAGCACCCTGTACATGTATTGTATAAGTGTATGTATGTAGATACCTACTCACATACTCACAGTTTAGAGAATATATTTAAATGAAGATCTTATTCAGTCAATATGTATTTAGTAACTGGTTTATGCAAGACTGACTCATCTTATTATTCTTAGTTAGTTGTAAAGGTTCCGCCTGACTCACTATAATAAATATTATTATGTATACCAATGCAATATAGGTATTTAGTAGCAGTGACGGAATCCTAACATTTTTTTAAAGTCCCGATGGAGGGCACTATAAAACAGTTTTTTTATTTTTGGCATACATACGAGTAGCTTTACGAAAATGGGCGGAAATGGGGAAATGGCGTGATGGTTAGTTAGTTAGCTTTACGAAAGTTAAAATTTATGTATACAAATTTCCTTTGACCATTATTGCTGTCTGGGATGGGGGGCCTGGCCAGGCGGGATACCGGTCTCCACACGGGTGGTTGTAATTACTAATAAATAATGATCGGGGTAGAAACTAACATACCCTACTACTGTTAATTTGGGCCGACTCTGGTTGGTTTGGGTGATGGAAATAATGACAATTATAATACATAAGCCGAGACAGCGGTAGGGGTACAATGAAAGCATTTGTTCGCGTACATAATCGTAAATTCATCCGTATTTTTATCACACTAACAATCTTAAAATCGCGGTTTAGCTTGTTGAAAAAATCGGTAGAGTTGGCTGGACTGAAAAAAGACTCAATAGTCTTTAAAGCAGTCTAGGGAAAGGGTGGGGCTTTCATTGGCCATTATTGCAGAAATGCTGATATGCTGCAGAAAATTGGTTAAGATATTATTATTAATACTCATAGGGCAGGCAGCAATTAATAAGCTGATATGTACATAGGTATACGTCCGTGTAATTTTTTTGTATTGTATGTCAATTTATATACTTATAGGTCGGATTAATTTTTTAATGCTTAGTCATACTGTTTATACAGGTAGTGCCGATAATTTCTCGAGGTAGCCTATTCCACGCATTCACAGATCTACTATCAATAAGTTTCACGATGAGGTTCGAAATATTTTCAATGTTGGTATCGGAGAGGTGAATTTGTTAACTATCTACCAGCCTCCTGCAACTGTTAAAATGAGAAGCCCATACAAACATATTGCACATAATATCTATTATTGTATAATAGTGCGCTTTATAAGCAGGTTAGGTGACGTGACCTTAGGGTCAGCAATCGGGGACAGAACTCATAACATAATATTATACGTAGTACCTACTTACCGTATCTACGTACACCTGCACTCACGCTAGTATCTCCGTGTTTACCAATCTTGTAACTTGTAAGACACCTTTTGGTTTGTCACTTTCGATTATTGTACAATCAGCAGTCAACGGTTAACCTTACCTGACCCTGACATATCGTCTTGTCACACTTCAGCATTATTATGTTAGGTATTTAGTCTGGCAACAATTCTTAGATTGCGGAGATCGGCAGACCTTTTGATAACATGACACCTGACACCTGCACTACAGATATACCTAGGTATGTAACTCAGTAAAACCCTTTTTTTAAAAACTATGCTTATGTTACTAATATGAGTTACTTACTTTCATTATAAATAAAATAAGCAAGAAATGTACATAGAGCAAGAGAATCATGACGGGAAAAAGGCGCAGCACACATTCAAATTCCACAGTTCCACGTCCCTAGTGCCTTCAAATCGTCACCCCAGTTTTTTCTTGTAAGTAGGTACTAGGGGGCTAGGATAGGATGGTCTTTGGATAGGTATTGTTATAAGGTACGGCAGGGGACGTATGAAATAGTGTCTGCCAGATGGGATGATTATAGTGTGAGATGCACACATGCGTTCTGTCTCCTCCTCTCTTTTCCCCAATCCCCCCTCCTTTGAGACCCTGACCGCGGATGCACGGGAGGGTGTCTGGGATGGGGGGCCTGGCGAGGTGGGATACTGGTCTCCACACGGGTGGTAGTAATTACTAATAAATAATGATCGGAGTAGAAACTAACATACCCTACCACTGTTAATTTGGGCCGACTCTGGTTGGTTTGGGTGATGGAAACAATGACAATTATAATACATAAGCCGAGACAGTGGTAGGTGCAATGAAAGCATTTGTTCGCGTACATAACGTAAATTCATCCGTATTTTTATCATACTAACAATCTTAAAATCGCGGTTTAGCTCGTTGAAAAAATCGGTAGAGTTGGCTGAACTGAAAAAAGACTCAATAGTCTTTAAAGCAGTCTAGGGAAAGGGTGGGGCTTTCAGGTACTAGGGGCTGTCATAGTACTTGCTACAAGAAAATCTAGGTTTAAAAGAAAGAACTGGGGTGATGAAATCTTAAAACCTAGAATATAAAAGTTATCATAATAAATCATCCCAATAAGATGTGCAATAAATCAGCGATGAGTTATAATAATAATGGGCGCGTGACATCACATTGTGCAAAATCGTTTCATGGCCAAGTACAGTGGGATTTATTACCTCCAACTCTTAACTCTACTCCCCGGTACCCATGTACCCAACCTCCAGCTCTCCATATTTCTTCTGTGACGTATTGTCTATCTCTCCACACACTGAATATTTGTATGTTCGTATCAAGACATTATTCATTACTCAGAAGACAATCTTTAACCGTGACATTTAGGAACTTCTTGTCACAATAAAAGTATTGCCAAGTCAATTAATTATTGGAGCATGATAAGATAAATAATTCTAAACTGGTTTGTGGAAATATTTAGAGAAACCCATTATGGCAGCTTTATAAGTGATATCTACATAGTAGATGATAATATAGTAATAATGAATCGTTATCCATAGGAACTACCTACTACTAATATAAATTTAAAAACGTTTCCATAATAATTATCATAATAATAAATATATATATGTATAAAGATATACAACAGTTTTGCACTGTAATGTAAGTCAGCATCTTCTTTAAAGGCTCTTTATTTAATCAAATTCCGGCAGCCAAATAACACGGGTACTGACCTAAGTGTGCTAACAGAATTCTGCTAAAACAGAGACGGTCCGTGGTCAATAAAAGCTAGAAAGAAGGTTAAAATGTCACATCCGTTGCATCGTGGAACTTCCACCTATTTCCTGTCACTTATTCCTAGTCATAGAGACAATTTCCGCAATTTTTGTTTAACAATGTATTTCGTGCGACCTCTGTAATGACGTCACAATCCTAATAAAGTATTGTTATGGATTGCGTTTTTGTATCTGGTTTTCCCCGCCCAGGATTCGCAGAACAATGCCAATGGTGATGGTGCCCCCGGGCCTCCCACGACTTTAGATAATAATATACCTACTTAATCTAATTACGTTATTATATATATTTGAATACATCTTAAAAACTGTGTTTATTTTACTTTAGATAATGGCATCCTCCCTCCGTAGCATAATGGGATTACATAATAATTTACATACTTTATAACTTATTTTACATATAACTAAAAAAATAAATATTTTAAAATGTATGTATATAGCAACAAAAGCGAATATTGTTTAAAAAAATTACGGTTTACATAAAAATACAAAATCTGTTTGAAAAACAAATAATAAATATAAAATAATACAAAAAAAAATAATAATAGAACATACAGTAGTAGAATAAAAAAAAAGAAAAACTGTTTTATACTTTTAAAAGGTTAACATTTATACAAAATACAAAAAAAAAACACATTAGTGTGGATTAGAAAGGGTTTTATACATTTGAAAAATTGAAAAAAAAATTGACAATACAAAAAAACAGCATTAAATAAACCAACACTTGTAACCAAAACTAAAAAAGGTAAGGACATTCAAAGACAAAAAAGGATTTTTTAAAAAGTGTATTGGGTATCTGCATTAACTCTGGAAGGCATAAACTTATACACCAGAGATCTGCATTTTGGTAACCTCTCTGCCAACACATCGGTCACATCACTATACTCGTTGCCTAGATTTTGCAGTCATTTCTATTTTATTTATTTTTTTAGTTTTTTGCTTGGTGAGTAAAAGTGAGCATTAGTCGACGCATTGACAGAATAATACGGGAGTCTAGCTCTAAGTACATCTCGCAGGGATGAGGAGGTCAGAACAATCGACATTACCATTATATTGAATAAAGTAAACAATAACAACCCCTCTCTCCGATAATTTCAAAAGTAGCATGAAATTTAAGATTGAATCATCACAATGAATTCATACTCTATAAGTAATATGTTTTGCAAACTTCTTCTGTATTCGCTTAAAAGAGAGAAAATGGTTGCTATCATTATACCTCGTTGCCTCATTAGGCGTCCATACCTACTGTTGAACAATACCTACTCTAGCTGCTGTCTCCTGATAAGAATAGTGCACAAAAATTAACGAAATCTTTCGCTATTCTCAGAACAAAGCCCAACATTTTTAATCCTTTATTACAAATGTTATCAACGTGACAATAGAAGCTATGCTTAGTGTCAAATGTAACATCGAAATCACTTATCCTGTTAACCACTAAAAGATTACCAGAACTAATATTGTTTTTCAAAGGAATTCCTTGATCACAATACTAATAACATTTCTGGGTTGTTCTATTTACCTCTTTAGGAAGACACTGTAATGGATACGTCATCAAATTACAATCTACTTTTTTAAATAAAAAATGTTAGTTCTTTAGGACAAAATGCATCTTGTATTCCGAGAGCTCTGTGCCTGTCCGAGCGTTCAGTTTAAGGGAATTTTCGATAGCGCTCGATATACTGGGTTGGTAGTTGGTATCGGTAGGTACCTATCACCAATATAAACACTTGTACCTACTACTTGTACTAGGCATTTGTGGATTCCATATGCACCACATAGGGAGCGGATATGGTATGATGATGATGATGATGACCTACTGCTACTACTTTCCCTTATCAGCACACAACGGTGCATAGGGCACTGCATTGTTACACCAAGTGCAGTGTCTCTTGATCATACATGAAGGTAGGATGATCAGTCTTACGCTTCAGCCGTACACCTTGTACACTGAAAAAAAAAAACTACTTCTACTACTATCCCTTATCCACAACCAATGGTGCATAGGGCACTGCATTGGTACACCACGTGGAGGGTATATTGATCATTTTAATACATGAAGATAAGGTGATCAGCCTTACGCTTCAGAACCAGTCCAAGGTATCACACAGGAAATATTAATATGGAAATCACATATAAATAAACTTTTCATGTTGACCCCCTACGGGAATCGAACCCGTGACCTCATGCACGGTAGCCAAATGCGCTACCACTATGCCACGAGGTGGATATATTTAAAAAGTGGATTGAAATAACAATTTACAATAAATAGAAAATACGTATATGATTATTTACATTTGACTAATAATGCATCAATACCTATCTTATTCATAATAATATCATAGAATCAATAATATAAAAAATACAAGTAAAGAAATCTATGCAATCTTATGATATTTGAAAAATATACCTAGGTAAATAAAAATTATGCCATATGTAAAGGAAATGTTTAAATTTTGCGTAAAGTTTATTGTGCGTAATGTGTTCGCATGTAAACAAAGCATTATGATTAGTATTTTGTTACGAGTAGCATAATATTATAATGATTGGGTTGTTCTCAGTATTGTTTACTTGTCCGCTTGACCCGGATGGCGCTGGCTACTACAGAACTTGCCAAGAAACATTATTTCTCTCTCTGCTTATGCCCACTTTATATGAGACAGTTTCTTGTTCAGAAAACTACACAGTTTCTTGTTCAGAAAACTGTGCAGCATGTCAAACTTCTGTCAAAAGACACGCTAAATATGTGTATTTTTGAAACGCGATTGTAAGGTTATTATCGTATGTTTGCTCTCAGGAAATTGTATATTTAGCTAATTATGTATATATATGTTGTTTTTTTACGTATTTAAAAGCATACAATAAACCAATGTCTATTTAAACGTTTACATAAAAAACATTGACTGTCATGTCAGCTTATGGACACTAGCACACAGTTTTTTCATGCAGTACGTACAGAACGTTTTCAGTTTACAGAAAACTGTGTATTAAAACTGCGCCAAACTATATAAGATAGCTTACTATAAATACTACAAAACCAGTTGTGTCGGTAGATCGAGGAAGCTGGTTCGACTCCTGGCTCCGGTCACCATGCACCCGTGTTAAGGAACTCCAAGAGTTCAAGAGTTCCCATCATACCTACATGTGTTGGGTAGATACTCCCTCACCTACAATACCTATTACATAAAAATACTAAACTGGTTGACTATTTCTTCAGAATGCTCTAATTATTTCTCATCATTATATTGCCTACAGGTTTTATTGACTACTGATAATACATTATGACGGATATCCCGGGTTATCACGAGTCAGTTAGGTAAATGGAACTATAGAATATATACATATATAGTGTACCATTATACAATACAATACCTACCTAAATTGAAATAGAATTGGACATTAAAAACATCCGTTCACTTCTAGGACCTTCTGTAAAAATCATCTACCAAGACCTTCGAACAAGAATTTCAGAAAAGTGACATTCCATACTTAAAAAACACTACCGTGTCTAGTGTCTAGTTACCTACTAGGTCATCAATAGGTATCTACGTCATCACTAGACATCTACGTCACACGTTTCGTGTATTGGCCTATTGGTTATGAAATTAACCCTACGAGGCGTTTCTTTTTAGAAAATTTGTGCGGAAACGCAACGTTTTAGTGAATTCTTGTTCGAAGACCAAGATGGTCGACGTAGATTTGGTTCCTAGATTACGACATAATATATACATTCAGTGTCCTGTGCACCATTGGGTAAGTGTGGATAAGGAAAAGTAGTACCAAGCAGTATATTATCCCGTACCTACTATTATTATTTAATCATTTTTATCTATATAAAATCTATTATTATTATTTTATTTTTTTTAGTTAAAAAGAAGCATTTGGATTATTTCGATATTTTTTTTTTAAAGAAAAAAAAAATTTATGCAATTTGATGCAATATGCACATATTTCATTTTTTTGTAAATACTATTTTCAATAAAGCCTAAGCGGCTTGTGCTTGAAAATAGGAATCGAGTCGATAAAATATTTCAATTTAGGGGCTGCTTTCAAATAGTCAAAAATAACTGTGCCAGAAAGGAGGAAACGAGCTGCGCCAGAGTGAGATTCGAACCTTGAGATTCCAATCTGGAGTCTTCGAATCTACCAATAGACCACAACCCGGTTCACCCACAATTAATTTACTTTAATTTGGTTTTTCCCATAAAAATATTTCATAATGGATACCTTGGAGTAGCGCTGGAACAAGACTGTTCATCTTGCTTTCTTGTATCAATGTTTACTGCATTGGGTGTGGTGCCACTGCAATGTCTTATTATTATTATAGTGATTCCTCCGAGGCAATATCCTATCTCCCATTAGGTACGGGGTACGGATAAGGAATGTGTCTTTACCTACAAAACCATATTTTAAATTGGATAACTGCTAAATTATTAACACCCAATTAAAATAACTCATTTTACTACATGTCTACCTAATCATCTCAAGTCAAGTCCAACTCTCCGATATAGATAGTTAGGTTCCCAGTTCGCTTATATATACACCGTTTCCCACGATGAGACCGCGAAACTCCAGAGGGTGATTATTCATGATATTCTGAGAAAAAAAATCTAAATAAAGTTTTTCAAAAAATTCAATTCTAATTTCTAAAAAAAAGGATTAAAATATGAATAAAAATTCACGCGTGTAATACCGTCCATTTTTGAACTGGCTAACACCACGTGACCTGCACCAATTTCAGATATGAAATTCGAATTTTGAATGTCCGCACAAGGCAAGGCTCGGTGACCAGAGTCGACCCCCACTTCTCCCCGCCCACCGCCACCCCGCCACCGCTAGCATTTCAAACAGAAGCCAGTATTACATAGTCGCTTTTTATTAATACTTTTTTTTAATTAATTATTAAAAATGCCCGGATCAAAAAACTTTGTACGGATTTTTTTCTCAGAATACCATGAACAATCACCCTCCGGAGTTTCGCGGTCTCATCGTGGGACACGGTGTATATATAGTATATACTTAATATCTAGGCATCTACGTATACGATTCTCGAAATATTGATGTATTAATGGCCGGCACCATAAATTCTAGATCTCATGTGCCTAGGATATATTTACGACAGTTTAGCAAAAAAACAGCTCGTGAACCTAACGGAACGACCTGTGGTGACCTGGTGATATCATACCTCGGGCCATACAGAGTATAGACTATCCAGCCACAGCGCAGTGCTGCTAGCTGCTAGCTGCTAGCTGCTAGCTGCTACATCACACTACCACGTAGACTTGTTGTATAGACTGCTACAACATTCTACCAGGTGAATTATTGCAGCAGCTAGAGATAGGATGTAGGATGTAGACCCCATGACAAGAGATTTAGCAGCGGTCTTGTTGCTTCTCCGCACCCACGCTGCGCCTGCTCTACGCACCATTTCAAAACAATTTTAGATGAAACAAGATATGTCGTAAAATAAACTTGTATTCAGCATTTAAAAATTACGTTTTTTCCATGCTTGTTACAAGCACTTGTGTCTGTTTAAATAGTTTGCGTCCAGATTTAGCCCAGTCTAGTTCGATTTTTTTCACTCTGCGAGATATAAAAAATAAGTATATAAAAGCTCGTATGAATTAATTGGCTTCAAATCATATTCCCGTGGAATTCCTAACTTGAGTTTGTTACTTATCACAATAGTAAATATCGTTATATTGATTACCTACCGAAGAACAACAAATAGGTGTATCGATACGCACACATAATAATAATAATTGGCCGTGAACTGAGTGCTTATATATTTGGCAATAATATATTCTCTAGTATTACTGTACGTGGGTTTAAACATAATAATATATTGATATGACATCACACTTGATTAGTTGTATATAGTCGCCGTACAAAAATGTGAGAAATACCTGTTATTTAATCATATTTCCTAATCACTGTAATTAACTATCGTTAGTATTTAATAATAATATTTACCTCGGGCGAATAACTATCATAGTTTATAGATGAATCATGGAAGAGTTTTATTTTGATAATTTCTCAATTAGAAAAGACATGTAGGTACAGACACAGATATAATATGAAAAATATATATTATACTGTGTAGGTAGTGCGTAAGTATGTATGTACATAATGCAGTCTGTATAAAGTGTAAAGTCATTATGCAATGTAATCACCTTTCAAAAAATAACGTGCGCCTTTATTATTCATTGGTACAATAATAGTAATGAGAGATCCCTGTTCCCATATATCACGCCTATTGTACACTTAACGAAACTCGATGTACCTACAAGCGGGAAACCAGTGAATCTACATCATATTTTGGAGTCGATTTTGTAGAATAGTTTTTTTTTTATTTTACCATTTGTTAGTTTTCGGGAAAATTAAGAAAGAAATTGACTTTTTTTTCTATAATTTTTTTCCAATTTGTTATAAAATATCGTTTATTTAGTCAAATTAATACTATCCACAAATAAAACAAAATCAAAACCCGCATTTTAATGAGAATTCGTGCAATTTTACTTAATCTGCAGTACTAATGCAAGCTTTTATGAGAAGAAATTTACACATTCGACTCCAAATATGATGTAGATTCACATATAAATATGATGTAGATTCAGGGTTGTACATTGAGTTTAGTAACATCATATATATCTATCATTACTGAAATTGCTTTTGTATCAATAAAATAAGGACTTCTTCAATTTTCGCTGATAATATAGCAAATCATGTCTGGTTACCAAGCAATCTCTGCTAAAACAGATTTCCTTAACAACTTGAGTTCCATTATACATCCCTTTTTATACATCTTTGTACAACTAAATGTTTTTATATTCAGTAGTTTATATAGAAAAGTTTATTCTTACATTCGACAAAATTGTTGAGTTTATAAGTCGAGCCGTGTTGTAGTCTAGTCTAGTGGTAGAGTCGAGGACTCCGGATTAGAATCTCTAGGTTCGAATCCCACTCCAGCACTTGTGTCCTGCCCTCTGGCATAGGTACCTACTTATTCCGACTATTTGAAAGTAGCCCGAAAAATCCAATTATTTGACTGTGTCATTAGAACTCGAGTGTTTCTTTTTATTATTATTTTATCATCAGTAAAGTAATATTTATAAACAAGTTTGATTTGCGATTTCCAGCTGACGGCCTTCCTCCCGTGACGGACGTGTGTCTGGGTTGCATCTGCGAGGCCATCTCCAACTGCAACCTGACGCTGCAGTGCGACGGCGAGACCTGCGGGCTGTTCCGCATCACGTGGGCCTACTGGTCAGATGCCGGCAAACCCACCAACTCCAACCAGTCTCCTGACGACCCCACAGGTAGGCAAACTACTCTTACCACACGTGAATATGTCCTCTCCAACCTGCCTGGTGCAGTAAACATGGATTTCATCTATCTGGGATTAATATAATCATATTTTCCTTCTTCAAGCTTACTCCAACTGCGTGAATGAGCCCCGCTGCGCCGCCAGGGCTGTTCAGGGATACATGGCTAAGTTCGGGCAGGTGAGACAAGTTTATTTGAGTTGTACATCTTACTAGTTATTGGGTCAAGATATAAAAAATATTTCAATTTATTACTTTTGAGCGAACAGTCAACACCATCTCCACAACACAATGTAACAGAGATAAGTTAGCGCCCTCTTTCTGTGATATTTTATACCAACTCGAAATTCGCCATTCTTATTGAATTTCAGCCAGAACACTTTCACATGAAATCTACAGGGGGCGGCATTATAACTATAAAAAGAGTTTAGGTAGTACTATGGCTCATTTTCCGAACAATGTTTTTCCTATTTCTGTCTTCTATGATAAAAGCCACCTTTTGAAACGCGATCGTAATAAAACCAATCAATTACCAATACTGAGATTGGCTGGAGAATAATTGTTAGAGTACACATTAAATTATATTACTATTTACTTAATCCCAATCCTATTTTTATTTATTATTTTTTCATTAAGTGAATAGACCAGTAAAGTTTCCATATTTAGAAAAATATTGAAGGGTAAGTTAAGATTAAAGTAAAGTTAAGATTAAGGAGAAAATTTATATAAAACTAGGGGTACGTTAATTGATAATTTCAAGAAAAATGAGGGGGGGTGGGTAACTATAGCAAAAGTTATGAAGTTAAGAAGCAAAAGTTATTAAGAGATTTGTGGGGGTTGGGCATACACTTCTAGGAGTTCCTTTTTAAAAATTGATAGACTCGTGTTATTAATATCTATTTGAACTATTTAAATGAAAACACTTTGTTTTTAACTACTTTTTTAATTTTTTTATGAATGAATTCATTCTTGTACCCTTGACAAAGAGACACGTGTGATTTTCGAAACCGGTCGGGAGTTTTAATAAAAAAAATTAAAAAAATAGTTAAAAACAAAGTGTTTTCATTTAAATAGTTTATAATGAATAACTACAAAGTGAGTGCTTCCAACATTAATTTCATAATATCTATTTGGTTGAAGGAACTATTAAAGTTTGAGCATGAGCGGTGTAGGAATGAGTTCTGACCATAGTTTGTGCCGACAATTGGTAAACGAAAGGTCGGATGATTTCGTAGGGTTGTGCAATCCAAACTTGACAGTTAAAATATGTAATTATTTAATAATTGAAGAGAGTCAACTAGGTTATTAATAATTTTAAATAAGAATGTCATGGCTATTACAGTTCTCCTATTTTCAAGTTTCATGAGATTGTGATGACATGAAGATAAGTCGTAGCTGCGATCCTATTGTGCATAGGACACTGCATTGGCACACCAAGTGCAGTGCATCTTGATCAATATTTTTTACATGGAGGCGAGATGAAGTTATGAAATGCAAATTATGTTAGGGTTGCCAAAAAAAGTCTAGACCTTTATTGATACACTTTGATTGATGTGAGTATCTAAACATATTTCCAATGTTCCTGCAGGACTGCAACAAGGACGGCGTGATCAACTGTTACGACCACATGGCCATACACAAGAAGGGCGGGTACGGCTGCTCGGGGGAGCTGCCCTACGACTACTCCACCAAGTTCAACCAGTGCATCGCAGCCGTGCAGAGCAAGCAGGGGTGAGCTGGCCGGGGTGGGTGGGCGGACCGAGGGCTCCTCACTCCGTCCCCGACTTCCGGCTTCCGGCTTCCTCACGCTACCAGCGCAGCAGACACTTAAATACTGTTATAATGAAAGTAAAGACACAACGCAGAAGTACTTAGAGACCACAGCACTTAATCACCCAACTCGATTGTGTTATATAAAAATTATACTGGTTTAGTTCATAATATATTTCAATATTCATTTAATAGCCAATCAAGAAGCCAGAAAATAAGGTTTCTTTTACAACCTTATTTCAGAGACCGTTTCTACATACTCGTATAAGGAAAAATAATGTGCACTAGGTATGTGTGATTACAATATTACTTCGATTATCTCCATGTTTTACTTATTTTTTAAAAGTATTTTATAATTTTGAGTTTATAAAAAGACAAATATGTGATATTGGAATAAACTATATAAATAATCTGTTTTATTTATAATTTTTTTATGCAAAACTGTTTTCAATAATTACACGATAATAGATGCATTTCTGAAAATGGTACAACGATATTATAATTCTATTATTTTCTGTTGTCTATTACCGAACGTAGTTAATTATAATATAAGTATTATAATTAAATTAAACAAATTATAATTAATGAATAAGTCTTTATTTTTTATAAATTATTACATTATTTATAATAATTCCACTATACGTAAAAATGATCACTGATAATATAAATCAGAAATGTTTCAACACACATCGTACATCACATTATTGTTTATTTTATTGTGATTATTTTAAAACCTACGTGTTTTTGTTAGTACAATTTAATTATTGACAGTGAAGGGTATTCGAAACTTGATTTGCTTATTTTTAAAGCTGAATTATATAGTTTTGTAGTACGAACCTCAAGCTATAATACCTAGTTATTTTTATAGCGGTATAAAAACATTTTTACAGGTAAATTATAAAATACAATAATTTTAATAAGTTGTAGAAATTCATTCAAATCATAAACTTCACAACCGAAATTAGCACCGATTCAATTCCGTTCTGCAAGTTTTGGGGTAGGTACCACCAAAAATAATGTCAGTTTCATCATTATTTTTCAAAAAAACCTTTGAAACACACGGGACTGAGGGGGGATAACGAACCCACCATCCACCCCCAGCTGCTATAGAGCCCTGGGGGACTTTCTTTCAGCTGCACATAGAGGAAAAATATTATACTATTTCATCTACTCTATGCAGTTTAGTGAGGGAGGAGGAGGATATATTTATAACACACGACACAAATATTTCTAAATTGTTGAATTGTTTTAACCTAAACTATTTTATTTTTATATAATCGGCGTGTTTACATGAGAAGATGTATGAACGCAGAGGAAGCGAGGGAGTGTGCCAGGACAGAGTGGTTTGGCGTTTTATCCTCTCTACCTACCCCTTCGTTGAAATTACGTGTTGGTTAGTTAGTTGTATCAACATTTATTAACAATCTGGACAGATGAATTGTTTCAGTTAAATGAATTATCTTAGAGTTCATTAGATAGGTGTAATGCTGTGAAGCAAAGGTTTCTGAAAGTTTCAATACATAAGTAAGTTGGTGTTTTAAATACTGAAAGTTTAATTTTTAATTGTTTCAATTATAAAGCTTATTTTATCGGTATTCTTTTTTATTTCCAAAAAACCATGTTAAAAAAAATAGTTCATATAAAGTACTGATAATGTTTATATTTTTTCCGGGAATTTTTTTGGACAATTTTCCTAAAGTAAGACCTATCCTTACAGTAGGGTAAATTAATAATATGCACATTTGATTTCACTATTCCTAGACTAAATTATAATTTTTTATATTTATAACTTATTATTAGATACTTATAGATAGTGGGTACTATATTAATGTTTAACAAAAATTACTGCGTCAGCCCGCCATTCGCTTCTATCATCTAAAAAACGAACCCATATTTTTTTTTTTTTTTTTTTAGATATGTTTTTAGGGGTCGCTACCTCGTGTCAAAGTTTGAAAAAATTATGATAATGTTAACTTGCAGCTCTATGTACATAAAACAGTTATATTCATCATTTATACATGATTAAACATACTAATGCTACTCTTTGTCACAATAATCCGTACAAGGACACACGACATTTGTTTTCGACAACTGTTGTTTTGACATCAACGCTCAAAAGTGCAGGTACCGATCCATCAGAGTACAATATAAATTCATCCTCAATTCGTCGCCAGCGTATGAAGCAAAGGCAAAGGGTAGCGGAATCCTTAAAGAAAGAATTTAACCCAAATACGCCTCTTGCTGTTCATTGGGATGGTAAACTGATCGAAGACATAACAGGACAGGACACAAAACAGTGGATCGCCTTCCCATTTTAGTGTCAGGACAAGGTGTAGATCAACTTTTGGCAGTTCCAAAACTCAGTCATGGAACTGGGGGATGCGTGTGCTTCAGCTGTTTATGACACTATTCTTTCTTGGAACTTGAGCGACAAAATAAAATGCTTTTGCTTCGACACCACTGCGGTCAACACTGGTTTAAGAGCAGGTGCTTGTATTCTATTAGAGCAAAAGATGGAAAAAGATGCTCTTTGGTTGGCCTGTCGTCACCATATAATGGAAATACAGCTGGAAGCAATCGTAGTTCAAGCACTAGGTCCATCAAGCGGACCAGAAATATTGATCTTCAAAAAATTTAATCTGCTTGGCCTAACATTGACCAGAATAAGTTCAGTATAGTTTCTTCAGACTCTGACGCTTTAAGATGCGTAGAAAATATAGCAGGCAGCACAATTTCATTTGCTGAAGAACAGCTAAATGATTATCAGCCACGTGACGATTATAAGGAACTGTTGACACTTACAATTAATATTTTTGGGAGGTATGCCTAATAAAGGGATATCATTCAGAGCTCCAGCAGGTCTTCATCGCGCACGATGGATGGCAAAAGCAATTTATTGCCTTAAGCTTTTTATGTTCAGAGACCAGTTTAAACTGACAAAAAAAGAACTTAAAGCCATTACTGAAATTTGCGTTTTCGTCGTTACGATTTATGTAAGATGCTGGTTCCAAGCTCCCGTGGCAACTTCAGCACCAAGGAATGACTTGTGACTGTTAAAAAATCTTAAGAAATTTGAATATATAAACAAAGCTATGTCCAAAAAAGCTCTAACGAAGTTCCTGGGGCATTTATGGTATCTGTCCGAAGAACTTGTTGCGCTTGCTTTTTTTGATGACGAAGTTTCTCTTGAAAAGCAAACAAAAAATGGTGATTGCACTGAATGAGAGAAGGTCCAGACTATAGCCCAAAGCGAATCACATTGGATCTAAGTCACATCGAAGAAAAAAATATTGAGGATTTCGTGACCAGCAACACCTTAAGATTTTTCAGAATCCTGGGAATTTCGTCTGCATTTTTGCAAAAAGACCCCTCGTCTTTGGGAAGAAGATAAAGACTACAAAGCTTCCAGAGAAATTGTACGCTCTATGAGAGTGGTGAACGACATTGCGGAACGCGGCGTAGCATTGATTGAAGAATTTAATAAACTAATTACCACAGACGAAGAACAAAAACAATTCCTTCTTTTGGTTGTGAAAAAATTCAGGCAAAAGTACCCTGATACAAAGAAAACTACTTTATTAGCATAAGTAACAATTTTTTTTTATCCTAATAGTTATATAATTTATGTTTGCTTGTCTTTTTCAGAACTTAATTAAAGAATTTTCAGATATACATTTTTTTTATTTTTCAATCGCTGGTAGCGACCTTTAAATATTACTTTAAAAATAAAATAAAAAAATTCGTATTATTTTTTTTGCGCCTTAGAACAGAATAAAAGTTGCCTATTTAAGAAGCACCCTAGTATATATATATATTTTCATCTGTATAGAAGAATATATTTTTATTCCACATTCAACTAGTCATAACACTTAGCCGAAAAAAACATCTTATTTGACGCATGACAGAAATATTTATATTTTCCATCTTTATAATAAAATAAAATAACATTATGTGGATAATTGCCAGAGAAAAAATAAGCAGATCAAAAAATTTATAATAGTTAGAAAAAAATACATGAATACATAATACATACTAGTTTAATGGAAAAACATAATTAAGTTAATAATTAACTCCACTGCTAAAAAAACTGCACTGGCTGCGCTTTCCACAAAGGGTAGAATACAAACTCTGTTGGCTAACGTACAAAGCCATGCATGATGCCGCTCCAGAGTATTTCAAGAGCTTTGCATTCCAGATAAGCTAGCTGAAAGACGTCTCACACTTCGATCAGCTACATTTACAGCTATAGGCAGGGTTTTAGTACCGATCCGCAATCAAAAATTTGGGGAGCGCGCTTTTGCGGTTGCGGGCACTGTGGCTTGGAATGCTCTCCCACCAGAAGTGCGCAACTGTGAGAGTGAAGTGATGCTTAGAAAGAGACTTACTTAGACTTACTTTTGTTCTCTAAATCTTTTGATTAATTTTGATAAATGTATTTTCTACGCACAGAGTGAGTTTCATTCACTTTAATTTTCCCGAGCCGTTAAATTCAATATTTGAAGCGTCCTTGAGGTATATTTAAACGAAAACGGCGCTATATAAATAATCCATAATAATAATAATAATAAGTATCTACAATAATTTGAAAATTGATCCATATTTAGTAAATTACCATAGAATCAATCTATGCAGTACAATTATATTTCCTCTAAATGTACATAATTCAATTTCACAACATAAAAAAACAACGGTGTTCATCACAGTGAAAGCCTCTAAAACTGCCTGAAAAGGCTGTTTTTTTTACAGGAACACGGTTTGTATTTTTTGTTATTACAGACTCGCTAGGTGTCCTTGTTCAGTAATATTTTTGTACTGAAACATCTAACTTAAATTGTAAATATTATATGGCACCTATCTTTATAATCCTATAAGTTCTAATCTCAAATTTAACGTGGTTTAAAACTATTACAAAATATAGATGAGAAGGTCACTGGATTATGTCTGATGTCCAGGAGACGATGAAGCGGTGGCGATGGGGAATGGTGATGTGCGGTGTGAGGCGGTGTAGTGGCCACGGGGGCGGGGGTGTGGTGCAGTCTCCACGGCGCGGTGGGGGGGCCACTAGCAGAGGATCCTGTCAGTGTTGACGGTGGACAGGAGGCGAGACCCGACACCCTCGTCCCACAGGTCACAGGACCCGTCCTCTTCAAAGGAAACCTATAACACAACACTAATATAATCAACCGAAAAACGTTGGACTGGAGTTGTAACAGGAAAAAAGCTGTAATACACATACTTTAAAAAATTATTTAAAAAATTCTTTTATAAATCGTAGTTGTGCGAAATTCAATGAATACTGTAGTTGTCTTGACATTTTTAACATCAGACTACCCAATTTCAAATTAAAATTATTTGAAATCTTATAGACTGTAAAAGGTAATCCTATTCCTATTCCCAGTCATCTCCTTTTCCTTTTACCTATCCCTATCATCCTATCCTTCCCTCATACCTAACTCTTTATTTTTATTTCTTATATTTCTTTTTTCTATTGAATTGTATACTTGTGAAAAACTATAATTGGTAATCATGCTTTTTTTTTTTTTGTATACTACGTTCATGTATCGATACTGTTGTTTTTCCCATAAATAAATAAAATAATATAAAATAAAAAAAATACTTAGATCAACGTCACATTTTCCCGTTAAATATTTTTCTATTGTTGATTAATGGATTACGATTTATATCGTGGTTGTCCACGGAATTGAGAGCCAGCATTTACGTGTCATGGTCAGAGACATGTTAAGTTATTAATATCGTTGGTCCTGGTAAGTTATTTCAATACCGCGTTGACTGAAGCAATTCATTCAGTTATTGTGTGTAAGAGCTAAGATGGAAGGTTCGACGCCTTGCAGACAGAGACATGTTAAGGCTTGCAGAGTAGGTACTCGCTTGCATAGCGCATTTAAACGATGCAACTTACAATGGAGCACCTACATCAACATTCATAAAAGACGCGAGTAGAGACGTTTTCTGGAGGCGTTCATGACCCATCAAAGTTATACAATGTGCCTGCAATTTAAATCTTAAATTTATAATAATAATATCATTTTTAAAATGACATAAATATGCCATTTCATTGTTCTCACCCAAGGGCTGGAGGTTCCACTGTCTCCTGAGAAGTCTATGAGGAGCGTCTTCTGTGCTGGACTGGGGGACAGGAACTCTTCGTTCATCCTGTTGAGCGCCTTCACACTCTTCTCCGATATCAGTTTCTTATTGCTCTGGTTACTCTGCCACAGCTGAAATCAATTACAAAACTTTTTTCAAACAAAAGCATCTTTTTACTAGCGCAACGCCCTGTTACGGCTTAGGTTCCAAATAAAATGTTGGCATTATGCTATATTGTAAATGCTGGCCAATGTGATAATACTCTCTGGTGATAGGGAAGTTCGACTTCTTTCTCCAAAATTCCTTTCCCATCCGATCCTTGTTGTCTATCGAAGAGTTCAAAAATGATTACAAATACTTCAAACTATAATCTAGAAATCGGAAAAATGCTAACTCGGTCGGTTTTTTAAGAAAAAAAAATTGCGTGAAGCCCTTGTTTGTAATTTATGGAAAAATCTATAAAATTAAAATAAATGTCATAAATTTAATGACTACTTCATTAATAGACAAATCCATTCCAAAACATAAGAAAATATTAGAACAATATTCAATGATTGCATTTCTCTTTGTGGTTTTTCTTCCTTTTCACGTGTTTAAAATAGAATTTCCGGAACAGTCTGCTAGTCGACCATTTCCCGTAGTATAGATTCTGCTTTAAAAAAAATCTCCTTCTTTTAAAGCATAATTTTTATAGATTTGATAGTTCTGATCAGAGATATGGCATTGTATATTTTAAATTATGAATTTTTAAAATAAAACTTTTTTTTCTTTAAATTCAAATCATAAATTTAATAACTGTGACAATAAAGGAAAAAAAGTATTTAAAAACATCAAATATTAATAAAACAATATAAATAAAATCATTCATAACTTGCTTGCATATTATGCAGGCGTTTACATAATGCGTGCGCCTGTATGTATGCAAGCGCCTGAGCAGTTGCAAGTTGCATTGCTGTAAAAACAACGTCAGTCAACGTCCCTCTCTTTTTGTCAATTCAAACAGTTTTTGTATTTACAATTATTACGATCTGAATGGAATAAAGCAGCATTATGGCGAGAACAAAAAATATGAAAATACTGAAATTTGAACAATTCAAATGCATTTTTAAAATATCTACATGAATTAGCAAAAAAAAATTAGCAGATCTGTAGATTTAATTTTAACCTATTAAGAAAGTTAAATTCTGAATATTTTTATTTAAAGGAGGATTCCGTTGCAGACCAGACTTCAGAGAGTTTCAGGCCTTAGTACTGACATCACTTTGTATAAAAAAATATGCAAGCGAAGAAATTAATGTATACTGAAGGCAATAATTTTCCATGCAAAGTGATGGCTGGTAGCGCGAATTCGATCTCGATGTTTGTTTAGCTAAGAGTAGGTACCCAGGCATAGTTCTATAAAGGTTATCTTAATATTTTTTTAGTACAATGGACGAGAGGTACGCTTATCATTATGTGAATATCTGTATACCTGGTAAGCGGTGTTGAAGCTCTGAGCGGCAGACAGAGTGACGGACCTGGCCACCTTTCTCTTGGGGCACAGGAAGGCGTGGCACTCCAAGGACTCCCCGGGACCTTGGGCGATGAAGGCGAACACTTGCCTATGGATGGCGTCAGCTGAGCAGTACGATATCCTGTAACAATCATAAGTCGCCATCAGTACTAGCACGTCAGGGCTGGTAGCTGTAATGACAAAAACATAATAATTAAATCTTCATGGTCTCGCTTACACATACCTTTATGTTGCTGCTTAAATGTTGCATAGGGCACTGCATTGGTACACCAAGTGCAGTGAATCTTGATCATTTTATTACATTAGATGTAAGTAAGGTAATTTTCTAGAGAAAATAATTTAGTCATTATTATTTTAATGCAGGTTTAGCCTAGTGACCGACTGAAAAATTAAAGAACTTAATTTCAATCTCCATTTTGACCATATTGTGTATGGTACTATTGATGGTAAAATTGAGCTGCTCTTCTATATTTACATATATTAAAAAACTAATAATTGTGATGGTAGAAACCACTTTAAAAAAACGATAACTGAGTATAAAAATCCCTCAAAGACAGTGACGGTGGCGGTGGACCTACCCTTGGCCTGGGTGACGACCTGCGCCACGGCGGCCGCCATAGCGGGGGCGGAGCACGCGCGCTCGGCGGGGGCGGCGCCCACGTACTTCAGCACGAAGCGGCGGCAGCTGCCGTCGGGGCTCAGGGACAGCTGCGAAGACCCCACGGTGTTCCACTCCTCGCACAGTTCTGAAATAAAGCCGACTGTACAATTTGAAACAAATGTCTATTATAACGGATATCTAGTTGCTTACCTAATCAAGCACCACCACCTACCCAATTACCCCATATCACAACCGTCCTAAAAATTACACAAATATAGAAAAAAAAAAACCTACTTATGTACGGAATCACCTTGTGTTAATTATTATTCATTTATCCTATTATCATTTTAGCCTTACTTTAAAATTATGTTGACGACTGACAATATTTAGGTAAATGTAAGAGTCTATAAAATTTAATGCATGTTGATTTGTATATGCCTATTATTTCAATTTTGTAAATGTGTAAATCTATTTATTGCAGCATTAAGGATGGATTAAGTAGTTTGTCATTTTTCGTTGAGGATTCAAAACAAAATAGTTTTGTCGTCCATCTATCGTTAAAGTCACTCGTATCAACAACCTGATAAAACTTCATTCCGAATACTGAGAACGATACATAACGAAAAATGGAAGTTTAAATAATAGTAGCGATAAGGATTGAGATTGCTTTTGTTGAATGGCATTTTTGTATCTACTTACATACGTACCTACAAGACAACAAACTAATAAACGTGGTTTTCATAAAGGAAAATTATCTCGTCTACATAACATTACTGTATCAAATAAAATTTAAATAAAAATACTTGGTACACTTCCACTTTTATTAATTTGACCAGTTAGCGACCAGTCACCCTGTTACGGGCATCTTCAGACTGGAGATGCCGATAAGATAATGCAGATGAGATAATATTTCAAATAATTTTATAGTGCTTGGGTGCATTGAAAAAGTATTTTCAGGTTTTTATTGTTTAAACAAAGTATAAAATCCACCAAACACCTTCTGATTATTATTCTACGAAGAATAATCATAAAACAATTTGTTTGTATCTGCAGACGAAAAAGTG
Organism: Micrasema minimum; assembly: GCA_022494985.1. Lineage (NCBI taxonomy): Eukaryota > Metazoa > Arthropoda > Insecta > Trichoptera > Brachycentridae > Micrasema > Micrasema minimum. The sequence goes on along the minus strand of JAGVSP010000227.1, from coordinate 42,871 downwards.
CTGAAAATTGTATACTGAAATGAAAAATAGGCTAATGAGGACAATATACTAGAAGTACGTTAATCTAAAAAACTTTTGGTTGTCTGTAAAGTCGGTTTACGGACGATAATTTTACGTGATAACGTCATAAGAAAACATTGATGAAAAATAGCATAGTTTTATGAATTGAATTGAATTATTTTTACTGAATTATCATTATTTTGTATAATACAAAGCAGGAGTTAATTGAAAATAATTTTTTTCCATAAATTATTATTTTTTTGCACTCGTTAATTCAAATATTTGTTTACTTAAATTATACAAATTAATTACAAGTAACAATGTACTATTAACAACTAATGAGTGGAAGAGAGATAGATGCGTCACAAACCGAACGCTTAGGCCGATCGTGCCTCTCTATCTCTTGTTCCGCGCTCTCGCTTGCACACTCGGCTCAGGCGGAACGTGACATGAGTAATGCTTTTTCGTGTGTGCAGCCGGCGTTAATCGATTTATTAGTCGTTATCACGTCAAAAAATCATCTTGATTTTACTTGTTTTCATTATAAATTATTGTCCCTATGAGTGAGGTTTATTCCCTACGTTACTTATTTGTTTAGATGTATAATATAACTGTTGTAAAACACATAACTGTAGCAGCTCATTCATGATACCACGTGAGAGACCTATCCACTATCCAGTGTCCAGTGTTCAGCGCCAGCCGACCTCCTACCAGCTGCACCTAGTAATTACTGTTGGCAATTATTTCCCCCATTATTGGTATTGGTATCGGACTGGCCGCTCGGAATTGCTAATTTCGCGACATTCCGTGGAATCAATTAGTTACAAACTACAATGTCTCAGCCAAAGTTTGAGTACCTACATACTCGTACATAAACAACTTTTGGAAAATGGAAAACTATTTGCATCAATCCCATATTCTTAGATTCGATATCAACTCAAATAAATTTATGACGTGTTTGTAATGAATGATCCACATTGTTGAGTTATAAAACTTATCTTGTGAATAAAAATTACAACCTCTACCAAGTAATATGTATATTTATGTAATCATACTCCTAGTAGACCATTTCAACGTGCATATTTAAGTAGACGATTTTAAAACATTAAAGTCAAAATACAAAAAAATAAAACAAAATATCAATTTCAAGCGATATTGCTTTATAAAAATGTTTGGTTCTTTATGTCCGCCTCGTAGCATAGTGGTAGCGCATTTGGCTATCGTGCATGAGGTCGCGGTTCGATTCCCGTAGGGGGTTAACATAAAATATTTATTTACGGACGATTTTCATATTAATATTTCATGTGTGATACCTTGGACTGGTACTGAAGCGTAAGACTTCTTACCTTCATGTAATGAAAATGATCAAGATACACTGCACTTGGTGTACCAATGCAGTGCCCTATGCACCATTGGGTGCGGTTAAGGGAAAGTAGTAGTAGTAGTATGGTTCCTTATTGAGTTGCAATATTTCTCTAAAAATTCCCCTGCAATAAATAAGTAAATACAATAATATATGCAGATACACAGACGCCGCGGCGTTGCGCGTTGGTTGCGTCGGCGTCGCTAAGTTTACGCTAGCGTCGGCGTCGTTCGACCCGCGATATCATATTGACTGTGTATCAACAGATTACAAACCTCAACATTTTGCAATCATTCGTTTATACGATTATTCGTATAATCCAGTATAAAGGGCCGTTATCTCCAGTAAAGTGACAAGTCTTAATATAAATATAGAGTCAGCCGCGTGGACGATAGGGCGGGCAGCTGGGCTGGGTAGACCGGTCCTCTGCCGTACCAAGCACGGGGGAGATAACAAGTTCAGCAATATTACCACCACAGGGATCACTGTTTACTAACATCATAAGAGATCATTGGTCACTTATCGTAACTTCACTTCAAAATAGTGCACATGAAAATTTATACCTATCAGAAATTATGCATTTTAATTTTCATGATATATCTAATTCAGATTTTTTCCTTTTTTATTGTCGTTTCACGGCGCCATGCGATGCCAATTTCGCGACGCCAGTTTCATGAGTGACGCTTGTTTACATATATGAATACGTAAAATTCATGAGAACCTACTTGAAATGTTGTGGAATCCATGCTAAAATGTTGGCGGCGCGGCGCCTGATTTAACGTTTTTTTTAATAAGTCACTGACGACTAGAATCCAAAAATTTACTTTTTTAAAACGTCTTTCTTTTAGTAAAAAATTTTTTTTTTGTGTTATGATATGATTAAAAGTAAACAATAATAATACATTCAAGAATTAAACTACGCACACTTATGTACTGCTTTATCAGTCAATAATTACGGAAGAAAAAACACTAAAATTGTTATCATTTTTGGCCTTAATTTTTGCACATGACCTTCACACTAATTTCAATGAAATCTGACCATTTTATCAATAATTATCTTTATTCACTACAGTAAACTATATAATAATACGTTTCACTAGGTAACTGCTGACATACCAGGACCTACCAATTGATTACGCGCTTCTAGTGAACTTTCCATAAAAATAAATACCCTAAATAAAACAGAGAATGTTTCCGGAAATGGAAAACCTAAAATGTCGAAATTTAGTAAACACCGCGCAGTTTTTTTCCTGTATTTTACTGAATATAAAAGCATGAAATCCAATGCAGTGCCCCATACACCATTGGGTGCGGATAAGGGAAAGTAGAAGTAGTAGTAGTATAAACATGATTTTTTTATAAAACGTAGGTACTCTTATTTCTTTCAAATAATAATTTTATGGGTAAAGAGAAGTTCGAGAGTTCAGGTCAAGTACAAATTTCTTTTTCCTACAAAGATGGCCCTTCATTTCTAACGAAGTTTTTACTCCAGATAATATTCGCCGTAAGCCTCTGCTGAACTTTCTTCACGCGAACAAACCAGTTGTCCGTTCTTTGTAGAGCTCGGTGACAAGTATTTCCTCCCCCGACCGGCGATCTGGCCGCTGCTGGCCGGATGTCCGCCATACTAATTACCGGCAGACAAGTGCAGCACCAAGTACTAGACAGGTAGGTACTAATTCCGTAATTCAATAACATTATTTTATTAGGGATTTTGTAGACGATTCTGTATGCCTACCTGATTATTAAAGTAATTTTCAAACGTGCTTAGATTGCAGAATATTAATCCGAATGAAAACATCGTATTGATTAGTTAGCTACTAGCTACTAGCTACTATCCTAACATAATACTTCACACTTGGCCTGTTTTACCCTGATAAGAAGTGATGACGCGCCTAGTTCTCTCACAACCTCCTGACACTAGTGGAGATGTCTCCAGAACCGATTGGAACTGGTTACCATCGGAGATAAATAAATAAATAAATACACCAAAGTAATCAGCTTGCACAGTGCTGGCTGTTCGGCGACCTCCATTCCTCGGACGCGGATCATAACATCGCAATATGACGAATATTCGCATCCAAGAAATACGTCGCGATTTGTGTTATCACTATCAATATTTCAACATAACAGGAAATGTTCAGATCAACAAAAAGGCGGTAAGATTAATGGTACAAGTGACCAGTAATGTCGACTAGATTACGTCGTTTAATCATAAACTGTACCAAATAATGATATTGTGATTATTATTTTACATAATCTACGCGTTATTATATTTGTAGTAGAAAATTGATACATGATTTGATTTGGTCAGTATTTCTTAGCGTAAAATTGCTTAAAAGTTGGTATTTCATTGTTTTGGAAACCGGTACCGGGTAGAATATGTAGGTTATATTACTCTTTTTCTATAAAATTTTTCCTCATTAAAATGGGAATGATGTTTTTTAACTAACTAATTAATCATCACGCCATTTCCCCGTAGGGGTAGGCAGAGAGGATAGAACGCCGTACCACTCTGTCCTAACATACTTCCTTTGCTTCCTCTACATTCATACATCTTCTCATGCACATACGTCGATTATTCCGACTTTTCACATGTCCACTTTCAAGTACTTGTCGTACTTGGTCATGCCATGTCTTTTTCGGCCTTCCTCGGCTTCTACATCCAGGCACACTTGCATTTAAACTTCTTTTAGCAGTTCTTTTATCACTCATTCGCTCCACATGACCAAACCATCGTAAAAGACCTTTACTTATCTCAGCCTTGCACTCTGCTTTAATTTAGACATTTGTACACCTATCATACGTAGTCTTACCACACATTCGCCTGAGAGATTAAAATTTTGTTATCTTTAATATTATATTGTTAGATTCACATTAAAAAGAAGTCAAGAAAAAAATCAACTCTTTGTCTAAGAGAATTTATAAGCAATCTTCTTTGAAACGGAGTTTTTTTTTACAACTGCACGAAAAGTTTTATTTTTATTTAAACTAATGTGTTATGTTTATTTACATAACAATACCTACTACATTTCTTAACAATATTTGTTCCTTTTTATCCCATTACACAAAACACGGTATTGGAAGGTAGAGGGTGGCCCAAACTATACTTTCATTGAAAAAGAAAAGAAATTTTACAGGAATTGTTAGCGAAACATCATTTAGTATTTATATAAATATTAATTTGTTAAAGACTGGTAATTAGATTAATTTCATTTGGTTAAAAAATTTGATCAATTTTATTGTAACAAATTTTCAGCATTTTAGTTATTTTTAAGAGTCGTATTAACGACGATGTATTAACATCGAAAATAAAAATTGAGAAAGAAATAGAGAAAAAAAAATTCGTAAACGAACCAATTCGATTCCAGTTTTTGAGCGAATGAGTGATGAAAGAATGGCTAAAAGAAGTTTAAATGCAAGTGTGCCTGGATGTAGATGCCGAGGAAGGCCGAGAAAGAGATGGCATGACCAAGTACGACATGTACTTGAAAGTGGACATGTGAAAAGTCATAATAATCGGCGTATGTGCACGAGAAGATGTATGAATGCAGAGGAAGCAATGGAAGTATGTCAGTACAAAGTGGTATGGCATTCTATCCTCTCTGCCTACTCCTACGGAGAAATGGCGTGATGGTTAGTTAGTTAATTTGTTAAAGACTGGTAATTAGATTAATTTCATTTGGTAATAACATGTGATTAATTTTATTGTTAGACAAATTTTCAGCATTTTAGTAATTTTTAAGAGTCGTTAATACATCAAAAATAAAAATTAAATAAGAAAATAAATCGTCGAAAACGAACCAATTCGATTCCAGTTTTTATTAATTTGGCAATTTAATAATTTTGATGTAAGTACCTACCTAACATAAACTTAAATTAATGCGTCGTTAACAATTATTACTATCAACCTAAAAAAAATTATGTTGCGAAATTATGGCAGTGACATTTCGCATTTGAGATAAATATTTTTTTATTTTTAATGTTATATTCGGTCCCCGCACCCAGTACTAGACTTGTCTAATTTGCTACTGTATCGCGCTGTCGCTATTACGAATCAAGTCCTAATCGATTTTAATAATTACCCACCAAGATTGCTAACTACAAGAATTGCCCTCTAACTTCAGTATCCCGGGTTATTATGTCTTCAAGCAAATCTGCATCCTTAACTATCACTTAACCGGCAAATTTAGAATACGAGGTCACCAATTCAGTTCTCATCTGGTGCAATATGCAGTTTTATTTCAATATTTTATATATTGTGCGCTGTTTAAATTGCTGTGCGGTTATTATAGTTGCGAAAATGGTAATTTGATCGATATTCGCGATTTTTTTTTATACTCTTAACTATCCATAAATTATTTTACCGATCGTGAACCTGTCATTAAATTAAATTATTGCTTGTACCAGTTTTGAATGGTTTTAATATCAAATGATAATATTGCGTAACTCTCTCTCTCTCTGTGTGTAACACAATTATTTCAAATGCAAAAAATGTTTTTGATACATATTTTCGAATTTATAACGAAACGTACCTATACATTCTGAACAGGTTTATTTTGACGATCACTGTAAAAGAAACTTGGAAAAATTTGGTTCCTTTAAAAAGTATGGTATGTTTTTAATAATACTGTCAAGTTGTAGTTGCATGTAACATTGATAAATCGGAATAAGCTTGTGATACTGTAAGTAGCATAATATATAGTCCATAGTATAAATACGAATGTTTTTTTAAATTTTTAATCAAATGTTTATTTGAATGAGATGATAAAAATATAACTGGAGTCGTGAAGATGCGGCGTTGGACCTGGCTTGGGCATGTACTCCGGATGCCTCGGGAGAGCCTGAACCCGAGCTGCCTCTTTTTTACGCCAGCAGGATCCCGCCGTCCTGGCAGACCGTCAATGACCATCCTACGGATGTATTCGGCGGAGCTGATGAATACGGGCCGAACGTGGGGAGGTGAGAGAGCTGGATGGTGACAGGGTCTCCTGGACGGATCTAGTGATGTCCACATGCTCCACATAGGAGCGAACGTGGCGAAAGAAGAAGAAGAAGATAAAAATATAAGAATTGCATGTCATATTTTGATTAAAATATTTCATAACTGATACCTTGGACTGGCGCTGAAGCGTAAGACTGATCACGTTGCCCTCGTGAAACAAATGATCGAGATTCACTGCACTTGGTGTACCTACCTATGCAGTGCCCTATGTACCATTGGGGTGCGGATAAGGGAGCTTAGTAGTATAAATTGAATTCAACTGTACGAGAATTTGCTAATATGTTTCAATGAGCTCTAATGTGACAAGAATATTGACTATAATATATTATGTATACATGCATATTATGTAAATTTATCACGAAAGAAATATTCTTTATGTGCCCCTATTTAATGTAATAAGCACCGTGAAAGTTCCCTATCCCTGTATAGTGCTGGTCGTCAGACGAGACACGAGACACATTACAATAATTTACAGTTCTGTGATGTTAGCCAGTTCTGCTAATACAACACCAGTATAGTATATAACCAGTATAGGCACTGTCTGTATGCACGATGCACGACCTACGTAGGTATCTGAGTACTGCATTCGGTAGAACAACGCCAGGACATTGCATTCAGCCTTTATTACGGTGACGACTACGTCCAGATTGCATCAGCCTCCCCACATACTGCAGAATTTTGCGATTATGTTTGTTATTCAAAAAATATTCAGACACTTTAATCACGTCAAACGAACATCTCGTCAATAATAATAAATTTTACACAGTCGATATTGAATCATTGTACTTTTTTTTAATTACTGAAAATTTGCAAAAAAAAAAGGGACATATCTAAAGTAACGTAAATTTGATTTATTGATAGTAAAATATGCTTGCAAAAACGTAGATATTATGTTTATAGATATTTAAGCATCGTTCGTTTTTTTTTTTAATTTTCCTGAAACGCCTGAAAGCTGGACGAAAGGTTTTTATAAAGTACTGTGAATGGATTTTTTTTTTCAAAAGGTCGCTTAAGCATTGTGTACGTACTGTAACAAGTTAATATATTTATTTATTTAAGGCGTAAAAGTATTTCTTGCTGTACTAAGCACAATTTTACCGCTAGCGGTAAAATTTAGGCACTAGTGCCTGTGAGTATTGTTTGTTCGTTCCGCCAGAAAGAGATAAATAATTATTATTGTTTATAACAGTAATCCTTATTTTATAATAGGCATCTACGTCATCCCTAGACATCTACGTCACACGTTTCGTGTATTGGCTTAGGCCAATGGAGTTTTTAGACGGTGGAATTTAATAATAAGCGATGTTATGAATTTTACCCTAGGAAGCGTATATTTTTAGAAATTTTGTATGGAAACGCCCCTTCTAGTCAATTTTTGTTCGAAGGTTCCAAACGATATTTATTTTCTTTTTAGCGTCAATTAATTAAAACACTAACGAATTCAGCCGCCGATAAGATATAAGTTGAGACCTTCGTTTTTTTGCTAAATTTCCGATTTGTTATGACTGATTAAGGTCGCCGGACCCGCCGAACTCCAGGACCTTGCGGACCCCTCTACTAAACATGCTGCAAGAGATAACAATCATAACACTAGCTGTCGCCAGCACAAAGTTTTATTCAACACAATGACAAAACAAATACAACACTTGAGAACATATAAGAGATTTCTAATAATAATAATAAATGAAAAACGGACAATTTTTATAGCGCCGTTTTCGTGAGTTAATCACTTCAAGGGCGCTGTATAAATCTAGTAGATACCTACCTATCATATTTTAGAGTTACACTATGCAACTGAACATACAGATAGCATCTACAAAATTAAAGGATTAGATAGTACATGGTGTAACAAAACTCGACGTACAAGCGGAAAACTAGTGAATCTACAATCTACATAATATTTGGAGTCGATTTCATTAAGAAAAAAAATTGATTTGACCTTTAGTTTTCGAATTTAGTACGAAGTTAGTTTTTTTTTCGATAATTTTTTGTAAATTTTTATCAAGTACAATGTATTTAGTCAAATTAATACTATCCATAAATAAAACAAAAACAAAAAACAGAATTTTAATACGAATTTGTGCAATTTTACTTAACCTGCGGTACTAATGAAAGCGTTATGAGAAGATTTTTTTTTTAATTTCCTGCTCAGATTAAAAAATCACGTTTATACATTCGACTCCAAATATGATGTAGATTCACCAATTTTCGGGTTGTACCTACTACGAGTTTTGTTACGTCATGTATAAGATAAAAGATAAATATAATATATATTATAAATATGTACGGAGGTTCGTTTTTTGAGACATAACTTACAATTATAGTAATTTCATATTTCACATGTTAAAAGTCAAGGAGATAAAAAACTATATAAAATAAAAAGTAATGTTTACTTCATAATAAAAAAGAAGTCTTAATTTTAATAAATTATGTTTATATTTTAATACTCCATTTCGGGTTAACTGTTTTAAATCTTTGTAAAGACATCTATCAGTTGAAAAGTACACGGAGGAGGCATAGATGATGACTTTTCTCTGCCGTTATTGTATCTCTTGTAAGCTGTACCTAAGTAACTATGATTGGTTGGGTGAAAAGTTTGGGTGAAAAGGTTGGGTGAAAAGGATCAAGTTTACATAAATAGTCAACTGTCTGCGCTTTACACCTATCTTGCTTTACTTCATAATATTATAAGTTAGGTAAAGTTACACCTAGCTTCTACCTACATATCGGTACAACTATTTCTGCCTACAAGGCGATAATATGAAACTTGTTACTTGATAACTAACGTAAGCTTTCCATTAGCGCTATTTTTGGTTTGCATCTTCAACTAATTAATCTACTTTTATTACTCGTTTCAAATTTCACATTATCCATACATTTGGTAATGATTATTTTTATAGAGTAATTCGTATCATATTTTAACTCATTTACTTAAATTAGTTATGCGTTAACGATTATTAGGTGAACGCACATTTTTTATAAAAGAAGAAATCCATGTAATCTTATTTGCACGTATTTAAATTTGTACATACTGTTTTCAACGAAGCATAAGCGGCTTTTGTTTGAAAATAGGAGTCAAGTCGTGGCGGAGTGGAGTGGGGATTAGAACCGGAGATCTCTAGACTCAGAGACCGCGACGCTACCACTACTAAAAAAGGGGTAGAATTACTAATATGCCTATCACTGTAAATTTGGGCCAGCTCCTTGAGCAGGTTGGGGTGAATGTGTTAATGACTTAGAGCCGAGACAGTTATAGGGGCAATGAAAGCATTTGGTCGCGTATTTAACCTTCTTTTCTTCCGCTTTTTCAGTTAAAACTGAATCTATTAAATTTCGCGGATTAGCTTTAAAAAATCGGTAGAGTTGTGCTGGACTGAAAAAAAGACTTAATAGTCTTTAAAACAGTCTAGTGAAAGGGTGGGGCTTTCACTGTACTACTGCACCAGTTTTTTTTCTAACTTAATTTATTTTACGTAAATTGTATTTTAATAATAGTGTGTATTTTATTTATTAAAAAAATATAGGTAAATTAATAAACTTTGAAAACAAAAATCAATACCCATGTACAATCTACAAGTGAGTTACGATGATAAACCTATTTATGAATTCATAAAATGAGAGCATATCAAAATAGATTTCGTGCAAAAAATAAATCAATCCAAACACTCGTAAGTTTTATTGTACAACTAAGTCATAATATATTTATGTAAATATTCATCAATATCATGAATGGGTCAAAGATTAAAAATTATTTATTAATTATTTTATTTTATTGAATATTGAAAAACTAATCAGTGTAGTAAAAATAATATTGTTTATTTAAGTAGATAGTGTATATGTATTCAACATAGATACGCACATATTTCCAAATTATATTTACGTATTCATACAAACATATAACCATATAATTTTATTATAGCTTCTCCCGAAATAATACATAAGCGTTAATTTAATGTTTACAAACCCGAAATTATCTTTAAACGAATTTGATTTGTATAATTTTGAAAGTTTAAAAAAATATTTGCGCATGGTTCGCGATATTTATTTACACGTGATTTTGATATTAATATTTAATGTATGGACCTTCGACTGGTACTGAAGTGTATGACGGATCATATTACCTTCTTGTAATAAAATAATCAAGATACACTGCACTTGGTGTACCGATGCAGTGCCCTATGCACCCGTTGGTTGCGGTTAAGGGAAAGTAGTAGTATTTTTAATATACCTGCTTATCTGTCGGCCTCGTGGAGTAGCGCGTTGTGCTGCCATGCACGAAGTCGGGGGTTCGATTCCCGATAGGGGTCGATATGAGATATTTTTTTTAATGTGCTTTTCAGGACTGGCGATGAAGCGATGAGAAATGCTACTTTGAAAAGTGTCACGATTGAGTGAGTAAAATGCCGCCGAGTTTCGACATTTCCTTGGAGGTATTTCTTCATTTTTAGATAATGTTTATTGAGTAATTAATCTTCACGAAGGCAGATTTTCTTTCGTTTCGACCAATCATGTTTTCTTCCCCCTGTTAGAGCACTATCGCACTATCGATGACTAATAAAATGCTTAAAAAGTTTTGATAAATTATTAACAAGTTAAAACTAACAAATTGCAAAAAATATTTTATCGGAAAAACTCACTCACAGGCGTCGCGTCAGTCAGTGTAATCAATTATTCTGAAAACATTATTTTATTTATTACCATTCTTTTTTATGACTGTATTTCGTAAACACTAACAAAAGTGGGGAAATGTAATACTTTGTAACACAAGTTTTTGTCATGATGACCGTTTTATAGCGGTCTTCATCATTATTATTAATTTATCACCTATCGTAGGAAAATCTGTTATAACCATTTACTATCCGATATGGTATGATGATGATAATAATAATAACAGTTATTATTATTGTGGATAATTTATATAGCGCCGTTTTCGTATAAATATACCTCAAGGGCGCCTCACTTTCGTATAAATATACCTCAATGATACATTCTATCCAGTATAAAGAATCCAGCATTTCCAATATTCAAAAGCTTTCCATATCACTTGAGATTTCGCTAGCAAAATACAAAAAATAAATATCTAAGACAACTTACTTTTATGTTTGGAGTTGTTTTTCCAGATTTTCTTGAGAAGTGACATGGCGGATATAAACAAGTACTAATTTTCTTTTAATTTGACTAGTCTAAAATAGTTTGTAAAGTCTTTTACATAATCTTTTTGCGTTAGTTCGTGACACTATAGCGTTCTATAATAATATATTGTTATATTCGCTTAATATAGTTTTCGCGCGCACTCACGGATCTGGGAGCAATCACTAGAGATATAGACGAGGGTAGACGTGTCACGTCGGACGCTGGTACCGCGGTACTGTACACTGTACACTGCCTGCTGGGTGCTGGGTGCTGGGTAGACTACTAACTGAGTGCTATGAGGACTGGGGAAAACCTGCAGTTTCTTGAGACCGAATGCCTGCACATTTAGTGAACTCCCCTTGCTGCTATCCGCTACTAACCACTAATTTAGATGATAAAATGGATCTTGTAAGATGCTAGCGCTAGGCACTGAAAATAAAATAAACCGAATAAATAGCATATATTAATATCTGAAGAAGAGTTTTTGGCTATACATTTTTTTAGTAAATAATTTTAAATACGCAAAAATTGTTTTTGACAAGAATGTGATATGTAAAAACTTTTTCATTAAGTGCATATTTTGTTTATTTTTCACCCAACATATTGCTATGCGTCTACGCACCACATATTGCTATTTTTGAAGTATTTTTCCCTCATGAAAACTTGACGCGATAGGACACTTTACTTTTAGTATCTTGGAGACCTTTATTAAGTGCATATTCATTAAGTGCATATTTTGTTTATTTTTCACCCAACATATTGCTATGCGTCTACGCACCACATATTGCTATTTTTGAAGTATTTTTCCCTCATGAAAACTTGACGCGATAGGACACTTTACTTTTAGTATCTTGGAGACCTTTATTAATTCAGTGGCAAAAATATTATGTTGAGCAGTGTAATCATATTTGCTAATCTTGGAGACCTTTATTAATTCAGTGGCAAAAATATTATGTTGAGCAGTGTAATCATATTTGCTAATTTTGACCATAGTTTTGGCGTTCTTTCCTGATTTCTTTCTAAACTGGAATCATTAGATATAAATCATTATCACAATCATCTCGAATCATTAGATTGAATACCTCAGCACGGGACTTGCATAGTGAGATATTTCATATGGTAAAAAAATAGTATATAAATTAGGCACGTAAAAGAAAATATAAAATAAATTACCGCAAACCATATGTTCTGCGTTGATTCAGTATCTACATACAATATGTTGTGACTAACACATTTGTTGCTTTGTTGTAGCGAATGTAGGAGAGCCTTCGTAGGCCATCGTTAGGCCTTAAGATAAGATTCTATTGATAGTATAGATAGATAGTGGCAGTTCTGTGGTAGGTAGATACTATGGAAGAACCGTCGCGGACGTCTCGTCCGCTTTTCGTCTACAAAGCTGCGCTTTTCCTTCTTGCACAAAAGTGCACCGTGCAAGTCAAAGAAACATGCAAATATATATCTGCTTTAATACCATATCTATTTATTTATCTTTGCTCTTGTAAACAATTTGAAATATAAAGAATATCAATTACAGTGGCAGATAATGTAACATCAAGTTCACAAAACTCGTTAAAATAATCGTAGAAAATCCAAAATAAAACATGTTTTATCTCAAATTCAAATTCAAATTAATTTGTCAAAATTTATCACAGTGAAATAAATAATGTATTGTATTATGTTGTGAGTTACTAAGCCGAAAGTGATTAGTAATCACAATTATGGGTCATGCACCTTTTCTTATGAAGATATATAGTTGAATGTTGAATGAATCAGCAGGTTAATAGAAAATTGAATTGTGTATCATTATTGTAATTTACAATGTCCATAAAACTGTCAATTTTCGGTCACCGCCACCGACCACATTTGACCCAACTATTGATTTCTATTAATTAAGCTACACTTTACGTACATTGTGTTATTATTAGATACCTATAGTTTACTTAACCATTAAGATGGGTAGAATGATTCATAGTTTAAAATGATACAAAACTCTCGTTTTGTAGCAAGATATTTTTTGGCATCTATTAATTTAAATGGTGCACTAACTATTATAAATATCAATTTTTTTTACATTTCTCAAAACTGTAAATCTTTATCGAACAAAAATATTATATTCTTGTATTATTACAATAAATAAGTAGGTACCTACTGAAAGGGCACATGATAATAAAATTAATACAATATACTTAGAGTTTTTAAAATTTTGTGACTTATCACCAGTACATAATATTTTTTTCTGAGAGTGACAGAAGAGGTTGTACTATAATAATAAGTGAGCGAGGTGTATTATTTGAAAAAACAATAGGAACAATGAAATAATTTTATAGTTTTTTGGCCCGCAAATTATTATTCATTTTTAGTAAGTTGGAAAGCATTTATGGAAATAATATTATGTGTACCTGTCTGCAGATATTTTTGTAAATAAACTGTGTGCACTGATATAATTTTATTTAAATTTAATACTTCCACTAGGTACTACTTCTTTCCCTTATCTGCACCCAATAGTGCACAGGGCACTGCATCAATACACCAATAGTGCTGTGTATTTTGATCATTTTATTAGGATTATTGAGGATGTACACTTTTCCAATTTTTTGTAATATGTGCAAAAGTGAGTGATAATAAGATGTCTTCTCTCTTTAGGTCTCTTTCTTTATTGTAAATAAATTAATTACCCGTTTCTACAACTCGCCCCAGCGCCAGCGCGCAGCGTTGAGTTGCCCCAGATTACATACATAACCACATCTCTACATTATCTACCTGCCTACAACTTACATGTTTAGTATAATAATTGCAGCTGATGCAACTTTACTCTCGACTTGGTGTACAGTGTACAACCTGTCTACTGTCTACTGCTGCCGACCGTACTCTATTATACTCGACTACTCGTACATAATATCGCAGGACTAGGGGCGATACTTGGTGCAACAGCGGTATTTATTAAATCACTTTTATTAATTCTCGTCTGGCCCAGCACTAGAATTAATTTGCAGCCTTGGCAGATAAATTTTAATGTCTCACGAGAGAAAATTAGCCAGCAAAAAAGTCCTCAACCCTACACACAGAGGCACAGAGTTACCATATTATGTAGTTAGTAGTTATGTACATAAAATTTATTTTATAAGTACCCATAATATTTTATTCCTAACTTATATTAAGTAGGTATGTATTATTTGTTTATTACACTCAGAAGACCGTTAATTGTTATCAAATATCATGTAAGTATTTAGTCAAATTTTACTATCCATAAAGAAAACAAAATTAAAAAACGCGTTTCAATAAGAATTTGAGAAAATTTTAATTACAATTCGACATCTCAACAGAGACAAGAAATTTGGAAGGGATTCCCTTCCAAATTTCTCGTGTTCTGTTGAGATGTCGAATTGTAATTATCAGCCCGTAATGGCTGAAATCCAGTTTTTGTGTACAATTATTTGGACACTCAAAATGTTGTTTATAAATTTTATTTTATTTGCCATACTTATGAAAACTTTTTTTGAGAAGAAAAAAAAAACTTTTTTTAAGTTCAAATTAAAAAGTCATATTTTTTTTTTTTTTTAAATATTTTTTATTTAACCACTTCAACAGGCCAGGAGGCCCATTTACAGAGGGGACAACGTCATAAACACCCAGGCTTGAGAAAAATAACTTTTTTAATTTTTTGTGTTCTCACCGGGAATCGAACCCGAACGAATATAACACAATCGTCTCCAAATACGATGTAGATTCACCAGTTTTCGGGTTGTACAACGAGTTTTGTTACACAATGTATATATTTTACTCAACAGGTATGTACTATCGTGGGTATAACCCAAATTAAATAAATTTAATGATTTTAAGAATATTTTTTTTCGATGCCCTGGGTGCTAGGACAGCAGGTTGCTCACATTCACATGCTCACTTTACTAGTAGGTATATAATATAATCTGCGATGCTCACCGCCGCGCCGACGCGACGCCGCACAATGGTCACAATGTAAAAGTCATAATTCCGATATAAAAAAATTGCATACGGTAGAAAATTCGATTTCATTGATATAATTTTTTCATATCAAAATACTGACTTTGGTTCCCAATCATTTCTCAAATCCAGACCCTGTGCCCCGACGCCAACGCCACCGCCGCTGTTGATTTCCCTTAAAACAATATTTTAATTAGGAGATTGGACACATTATGGTGTCCGCCTCCGCGCATGAGGTCGCGGGTTCGATTCCCGTCCCTACGACCCCCTGCTTAACATGAAATATTTATTTACCTACATGTGATGTGATTTTCTCTTGCTCTTCTTTACGCCTGCAGGATCCCGCTTCTTAGCAGACCGTCGATGGAGGAGCTGATGGATGCGGGCCTGACATGGGAGTAGGCGAGAGGCTGGCCGGTGATGGGGTCTCCTGGAGGGGATCTAGTGATGCCTATATACTCCACATAGGAGTGAACGTGGTGAAAGAAGAAGAGAAGATGTGATTTTCAAATTAATATTTTGTAGGACTGATCATTCTACCTTCATGTAATAAAAGGGGTTAAGAAACACTGCACTTGGTATACCAATGCAGTGCCCTGTGCACCATTGGGTTCGGATAAGGGAAAGTAGTAGTAGTAGTATGGTTAATGTAGCGTTCTATCTTCTCTGCCTACTCCTTCACTAAATGTTAGTTAGGTACTTATTATAAAACCACAAGTACCTACCGCATTCACGCGAAGATATTTGTAAAATTCATTTATTTTACAGCCACAAAATATTTAAAAACGAAACTCATGTTTACGTTTACGTCCGTTTTGACAATGTCTTTTTGACGTTTTACGCTTAATTCGCGGGAATATGCGTGTCTGCGTTATATTATACAATTTCTTTATTATTTACCGATGATAATACTTAGTGACATTTTATTTGGGCAAATCTAAGAGTGTGTTTTACAACATGACGTCAGCTATTTATTTGGAGCATTATCTAGACAGTTTACAACATCTACCGATAGAACTGCAGAGAAACTTTAAACTGATGAGAGATCTCGATGACAGGGCTCACGGCCTCATGAGGACGATAGACCTCAAAGCTGATGAGATACTTCCCGATATACCTTCCATGGACAACGCCTCTAGAAAGGAAAAAGTCAACTCTATTCAGGGGCTGTTTAATAAGGCCAAAGAATACTGCGACGACAAGGTCCAACTCGCTATTCAGACATACGAACTGGTCGATAAGCATATCAGGCGGTTGGATGCCGATTTAGCCCGATTCGATGCCGAAATTCAAGATAAAGCCTTGAACTCTCGAGCCGCGCAGCAAGCCGCCTCCGGGGAGCAGGATGCCGGGGCGCCGGGGACCAAGCGGGGCAGGAAGAAGATCAAGGGGGGGGCCAAGTCCGGAGCCATCGGGGCGGCGGGGAAGAAGAAGCGCTCCGGGGCGTCTAGCGACGACGAAAGCGCCACCACCGGCCGCACTGCGGCCGCCAACAAGAAGAAACTGCAGAGGAAGGGTATCGGGACCGGCGTCGGCGGAGTCAAGAGCCAGGAGGACGACGATGACGAGCTGTCGGGAGGTCTGGGCCACCCCAGCGACGTGCTGGATATGCCAGTGGACCCCAACGAGCCAACGTACTGCCTGTGCCACCAGGTGTCGTACGGAGAGATGATCGGCTGCGACAACCCGGACTGCCCCATCGAGTGGTTCCACTTCGCCTGCGTGGGGCTCACCATCAAGCCCAAGGGGAAGTGGTACTGCCCCAAGTGTACGCAGGACCGCAAGAGAAAATAAACTTCCAGCCAATTTGTGCGAAGGTGTGCGGTGTAAAGTAAGCTAGCAAGCTGTTTGTTTTCGGGGATGAGATGTTAAAGGTTCCAATCAATTTGTTGTGGGTACGGAATGTAGAAATTTTTAGTAAATCAGTTTGCTGTTAAGAGGATGCATTGTCACTTGACCAGGGCAATTTCTCCATACAATGGAATGTGGCACTAGAGTAATGATTTTATTCACACCTTTTAGATTTTGACTAGAAACATGTTTTCATCATCTAATTTCTTGATATTTTATTTGTTAAATTAGATAAATAACTTATTTAAAAAATAAGACAATGCAAGCGTGCTTCTGGTCAACATTTAAATGTGCAAAAAATCATAGCTCTAGTGCTAAATCCCAGGGAGAAAATTGAGGAATACAATTGTACGGGGAAACAACTGCAGGTCACGTGACATCACATGTCTTAAGTACTTGCAACAAACACTGGAGTTTTTTAAAATACACTCGAACTTTTAAACAACAAGTCCAAACTAAACAACAGATTTACAGATTATTATGGATATGTTTTCTTTTTTAAATGAAAAGGGATGAAAATTATCAAAGTGTACATTTTCATCTCTATTAAAGACTCAAAACATCTCTTTTTATTGTTACATTAATTTGCTTGATTTATTTAAGAAAACTGTTGAATTAAAATTTCACTTAAATGAAAAGAATCGTATTCTTGAATACTAAATTTTATACTTGTTAAATTCTTGTCCTTGGGGCAATTTTGTTTTTATTCGTTCGAAAGAGAAAATTATTTACATACAAAGCTCAAAATGTCAGCTTAAAAAACCAAATAACATACGATTCACTTTATTATATATGTTTGGCATAGCCAGTTTAACTTTAACTCGTTCGGCAACACTTGTTTACCAACGTATGTAGTTTCATTTTATATGTACCGTGAACAATACGCAAAAGGAGTGGGCTATATCAATTTCATTCTATTATCATCATTATATGAATTTTCATGTAACGTATATATGTTAGATGCGTTAGCGAGTGTTCCCACTACGCCGGACGCCAGACCAGTACGATAGGCACTTCTTAAAAGTGAACAGATATGGTGCATTTTTTACTGAAAGGGTTAGTTCGTAATATATGTTCATTTAAGAAGTGCCTATCGTACTGGTCTGGCGTCCGGCGTAGTGCGAACACTCGCTTACAGTCCTGCAAAACAAATCAGTAATCAAATTGTTTTAAAATAGATTTATTTATGTATAGTTTTTCTTTAATAATAATAATATTTGGATAATTGTTTTCTCATCCACATTTGTGCCTAAGGCACGCACCGGTGCGGTGTTATGAGATTACAATTATTTTTTTTAAATTTGTAATAATCAAGAGCGCACAAAATATAGAGTTTGATACCTACTTTGTCTTGCAAAAAAGACGAATCTTAGCATCCATTGAAACTTGGTATTCATTATAATGAAATTTTCTTAATTTTTTAAATTTTATTGTTTATTGTTTTCATTAACTTGGATTGCTATGTATTCTTTAAATATGTTGACAACATACTAATCATTTGGCAATGTCAAGTCAAATAATTTATAACTATAACTTTAAAAATAATATACTTAATATCTATTTGTATTTATTTTGAATCCTGGTAAATGTATATTTTTATAATGCCCATTGGGTTTTAATTTATACAATATTCGGATACATCATAAGAATGTAAATGATACATGATACATGAATGGATACATGTTTTTTTAAATTTGTATACCAAATAATATGGGAATATCGACTATTGAGAGTACTATTTGCAAACTTTACAATATCCAAACAAAATGTCAGTATTCATGGAAAAGCTGATATGAATTTTTCTCATATATCTCATAATATGAACTTGATATTAATTTTGTAATATTTTTTCAAAAATAAAGTTTACCTTCTAACTAGAATGGGTATTGTGCAAACCTAATACAATGAAGTATAAGTTTTGGTTTATATTTTGTTACAACAAGCACCTCGATCATTTGGATTTACATCATGTGTCAACAGGATCCATTTGTTATATTATTATTTTGGTTTGAAATTTGTGATTTATCACTATTAGTAATATAATTTTATTATAGTACTAATAAGATAACTCCCCGGCAGGTAGTGTTAACCTTTTGTTATGTGCGATTATTAATTTGATTATCGTTATTGTATAATACGTACACACATATTTATTATATTCTATGAAAATCACACGAAAAAAATAAGTAAGTGTAATGTTTTAAATTGTTGTAAAAAAATATTCAGAAAAGAATATAAATATTTAATTTGGATAGATATAAAATTATTCATCTACAACAAAGAAGACCAGAGGCTTAAATAATTATTATTGTTGAAAATTAAATGAACTTATTGTATTATGATTTGTTAAGAAATATGTATTAAGAAATATTGTACAGATGTGCTGGTTTGAATGCATTTTATTTAAAAAAAAATCTTTTACTGAATATTAGTTTTTTTTTTCTTTCTTAGATGCTACAAAAATATTTTTATTTGCCCCTTTATTATAGCCTAAAATTCATGACATTTTATTTATACCCACAAACTGGCATGCATTTTGGTGAAATAATAATGAAAAATCTAAGAAAATTTCACACTTCGAAAGTCCTTAATTTCCACCCAATTAACTTCACGGAGCATGGTATGAATCAAATT
This sequence comes from Micrasema minimum, assembly GCA_022494985.1. NCBI lineage: Eukaryota > Metazoa > Arthropoda > Insecta > Trichoptera > Brachycentridae > Micrasema > Micrasema minimum. The sequence continues at coordinate 22,925 of JAGVSP010000227.1, read as the reverse complement.
CGTTGTTACGAACTTTTCACAACAAAATGTATGTATGTAGGTACTATCCTCGGAATGGAAACATCCCAAAATTCTGAAATATGCTTTTATTGGCTGTTTAGCTTCCCAATCACTCATAATAGATATTAGAAAGAATTTTTTATATGAAATCTATATAAAAACTAATCTATTCTGACCTTTTATTTTATGCCAACACATTACTTACCCAAATCTAAGCGATTTCCTCCTTGATTAAGAATTTGAATGTCACACAAGTAAAATGAACTAAAAATATAACAACATTTTGAGTGTGTCCAAATAGATCTGCTAGAAAGCTTAGCAATTTTTCATATACAAGAAGAATCTATTCTGACCTTTTATTTTATATTGCCAACACATTATCAAATACTTACCCAATGGGGATGTTCTAAGCGATTTCCCAATGTAGATTAAGCCCTGTAAACGCCTTGGCTGTCCCTTCAAGTAAATGTCAAAAAAAAAAATATATCTACTATATTACCGTACTAAGCACAGAGGGTGTAGTTTTTACAAAATGGAGATATTGAATATATGTTATAGAAGTTTTTTCACTCTTGTTTTAGAATAATTTTGATTGCCACTAAACGTTTTGTTAAAAAAAAAAGGTTTTTTTTAAAGTATTTCAAGTGAAAATCAAAAGGAAATGTAGTAACCCCTCTTTCACAATTCATATTTTTTCTAGAATTCCTGACTCGACGTCAAAATACTGAGAGAAATTAGCGTTAACTGCAGTAGACAGTAGATATTGTTAATTCGCTGTAGTTACCCCCAAATCCTTAAGTAAATCGGACTTAAATGTAGATACGACTTTTAAAATGTCGTTTTTATTAATTAAATATTATGTTTAATACCATGAAATTTTTACACTTACAAAATACGGAAATAAATCAAGTTTCACAAAAACCTACCGAGGTAGATACCCCCTCTGAGCTTAGTATAGGCCTACTTTGCTATTAGGAGCTTGCTTAGCTCTGACCTTCACATGAGAAACTGACGCATGAGCCCTTCAGTTTGCTTTCAAAAAGATGAATTATGACAACGTTGCTAAAATGGTAAAAATAAAAACAAAACTTGTTTTATGGTGCTATATTTAGATATTAAAATAAAAGTTTGTTGTAACAACACGTCATTTACAAAATAAAAAACAAAATTACAAACAATGTAGATTCAGTCATAAGATATTATTGAACTTTATAAAATAACATTAAATACATAAAAATGATTATTGAGTTGTCAGAGCACTTATAAAAGTAGACTTCTCTCAAAACAGAAAATTAAAAATTCATAATTATATGTAATAATTCACAATACAAAACATGCATCACTTCGGATAGAGCTGCAGTTAACTTACAATAAACCAATCACAGAACACATTGCATTTCATTTTATTTTTATTTATTTAATTTTCATAACATAAATGCAAAATTGATCAATTTATAGTTTCCATGTAAAGTTTTCAATGTTCATTGTAAAACAAATATAGTGATTAATTTGATTGTGGACTTTAGCCTAAATCAAATTGCAAGGACTCCCGAGTGACTACCCAAGGGTAACTTTTATTCTATTCAACACGTTTTTATAATACTCTTTACATTACAAAATAATTACATATTAGAATCGTCGATCAATTGAATACATGTAAATATTGCAGATTATTGCGATATTTATTTTGATATAAAACTAACCTAATTGTGATGATACACGCGCTAAAATGGAAGATAATACTACCGTCTATACTCAACTGAGGCAGTGCAGAAAATTGGGGAGGTTACACAGGGACAGGAGAAGAACAGCTCGTATGGATATTATAATTTTACAGTATGTACCTGTGTAGAATAACATCCGCCTCGTGGAGAAGTGGATAGCGTGTTTAGCTACAATGAATGAGGTCGCGGGTTCAATTCCCACGAGGGTCAATATGAAATATTTAATACAATGTAATTTTCACATTTGAAAAAATCTCATATGTGATACCTATGACTGGCGCTGAAGTGTAAAACTGATCATCTTGCCTTGATGTAACAAATTATCAAGATTCAACTCACTTGGTGTAGCAATGCACTGCCTAATGTACAGTTGGGTGCAGATAAGGGAAAGTAGTACTATACTCTGTTCACAGAGTCAAGAACAGTAGACATTCGGGGATCACGTGCAAATTGTGTTAGGGTTGGATTCCTAGTTATCCACATGATTTTAGTTTTGTTTATATGATAATTTTTTCTTTTAATTAAGATAATTTTAACAGCAAATTATCATTTAAATGTACATTGTGCACTACTTCCAATGGATTATATTTAAATGTGTGGTTGAGGAAATGACATCGGTGACGTCACAGATTGCATTTCTTACAAAACGCAATTAAATTTGCAAAAAAATTGAACGTCCATAATTGACTCTGTGAATTTGGTATACTTAGTAGAATAACATAATATTTCCAGTAGAATAATACAACTTTTTATATTGTGTTCACATAAACATCAGGAATAGATTGAGAACATACAAATATCAGTATTCATTCTTATAAAAATCAAAATCAAACTCTAAAATATATGGGTTCAACAGATAATTAAACTAAATCATACCACAAAATTGGACAATGCCCTTATAAGGGAAAAAACTGTATAATTATGAACAAAATTTCTTTATAATGTAAATTAATTTGAATTAATAATATTTTAAAGAATAAATTATTATGCTTTTTACATTTATGTTACTGCAACTATTATTTAAAAAATGAACACTTTGATTGAGTTTTCATTATATAAAATTATTATTGGCACATACACTTTATTCTTAATTACATCATTATAATATTATAGATTTTACCATCTATCGAGGATCATTTAGCTGCCTCCAAGAAAAGTCTTCACTTATGTCTTTTTCTCTGAAGTCCATTAATTTGATTAATATTTAATACAGGCAGTTTATATTAATTTAAACACATATTTGTGTATCATTGGGCTTATATACAATACAACAAATAACTAAATATGTTAACGAGGCTCACAATATTCCAAGAGAAGTACAAGTCTAGTGTCTAGCAGATTTGATAATGTGATGTGATGAAAGAGTCGTCAGGATTTTGATGAGAAAAAATATGGTGAGCAGTACAAATTTATTTCAAAACATCATACAAAATTGATCAGCATTTGAAAAAAGTGTAGATCATTAAGCCATGATAAATTAATTAGTATTTTTTAAAATTCAGTCATAATTTATATTAAATCTAAGCAGTCGAAAACAATTTCAATTTGTCCAATTTCCAGACCATATTTATACATAGCCTCAATAGTTGGTGTGTAATGGTGGCTATTAATTATTATAATACAATATCTAAGCTAGATAAAATACAAAATAATACCTACATTGCTAAAGTTCTCTTCTGATAATAATTTAATCATAAAAATAATAAATAATTTACTAATAAATACAATATTAAAGGCAAGTCTATATTTGTAATAAAATGAGATGAAAATTTTTGTGACTAAAAAAATTATTAAATCAAAAACTTGTCTTGCTTCCTGATCATGTTTGCTCTTGTGTATCGTGATGGAGTAAACTATAATCACGCTAAATATGACTTTTTTTTAAAATTAAATGTTTAACAAATTTGTTAAAATATTTCTTAAAAATGAGTTTTCTTCCCGGATGCGTGAGATAATATTGTTGATTGTTGTGTGAGAATACTGATGCAGAAATATTATAAGTAAGGCGACAATCACAATTCATTATATCATTACGAAATACATCAAAAGACAATTTTACAAAACTAATGAAACAGTCTTCATGTTACGCCAAGGGGCCTTATATGTTCAGTCAGTAACACATCATATACATTTCATAATTTATATTACTAATTTCCTCTTCTTGTAGTGCTTAAATATTGTTGTTACCACTATTTTTCGGTAATCATTGAGGAGAATTTTGTAATTAATATCTTGCTTTCGGTTATTACGCCTATCGATATCAAATATTAAATTGAATTTCATAGTAATACGTGATTAGATCATAAAATAGTGCTTCATGAATTGTTAAATAATTTGCTAGAATTTTCGTAACATTTCACATTGGGTATATAAAAACCTGAGATTCATTAAAAAAATTGAATAAGCTGTAAGTGCTTATGACAAACACTGAGCACTCCATATAAATGTTAGAAAATACCTGAGTTGTTCTGAGTATAAGTAATGTGTAATTGGAATGGAGGAGTTACTTCTTCTTGCGGTCCTGCGTACACTTGGGGCAGTACCACTTCCCCTTGGGCTTGATGGTGAGCCCCACGCAGGCGAAGTGGAACCACTCGATGGGGCAGTCCGGGTTGTCGCAGCCGATCATCTCTCCGTACGACACCTGGTGGCACAGGCAGTACGTTGGCTCGTTGGGGTCCACTGGCATGTCCAGCACGTCGCTGGGGTGCGCTATCCCCGATTCGGCGCTGTCGTCGTTCTCCTTCACCGCCCCCTCGCCGGTGCCGATTCCCTTGCGCTGGTACTTCTTCTTGGCGGAGGCTCCGCCCCTCGTGCTGGTGGCTGCCCCCTCCTCTTCGCTGGAGGCCCCGGAGCGCTTCTTCTTCCCCAGAGCGGCGGCGCCTGCCTTTTCGCCCCCCTTTACTTTCTTCCTGCCCTTTTTCTGACTGGGGGCTCCGGCGTCCCGCTCTTCCGCCGCCGCTTTCTGCGCCATGCGGGAGTTTAGAGCTTTATCTTGTATTTCCCTCTCAAAACGCGCCAAGTCAGAGTCCAGCCGCCTAATATGCTTGTCTACCAATTCGTATGTCTGGATAGCGAGTTGTACCTTATCGTCTCCGTACTCTTTAGCCTTGTTAAACAAGCCTTGAATAGTGTTCACTTTCTCTAATCTCGCTTCTTTATCCAGTTTGGGAACGTCCGGAAGAAATTCGTCGGCCATTAAATCGATCGTCCTCATTAGACTATGGGCTCTATCATCCAAGTCGCGCATTAATTTAAAATTTCTCTGCAACTCGATAGGTAAATGTTGTAAGCTATCCAAATAAAGTTCTAAATATACCGCCGACGACATCGTAAAAACGAGATGTCTTTTTTTTTTCCAACGTTAATTATTTACAAATGTCTAGACGTAAGAGTCATAAAACGAAAGAAAACTTCATTAAAATTAGTTTTTTTTCATATAAACCGATACACTTTCGAAATTCAAAATGGCACACATTACGTCAAAAACGTAAACACTAACTGTGCTGAATGGAGACGAATCACAGTTGCATCGTTGAAAATACCTTTGATGACCTTTCCCTTGCACCAATATATTAAGATGTGAAGTAATTTTGTATTCTTGATGATCAATGTTTTTTTGACAATATCACTCCTTGCACACAAGTGGAGGCTTAAAAAAAAAGTATTTCAGAAAGGGTTACTGGTGCTATACCTTCTGCTTGTGTGACACATTTGCACTTTTGAATTGTAAATAAAATATGTATTTACAATTTATTGTACTGTATTTAAGTTGAGGTGAGTTCAGATTTTATGCCTGAAGAGACACAAACGTTTATGCAAAGAGCCGCTTCTGTCAACCCCTGATATAGTGGATTATTTACAAACTACCGTTAATTAGCACATTTTTTTAAAAGTTACCGGATCACACTCAATGCCAAGGTACAACTAGGTCCAAGGTACCACATCTTCTACTACGTAGCACACCACTCCACTGCACTGTACTCGGTATACCACAGTAGTGCCCTATGCATTATTGGGTATAGATAAGGGACACGGTGATGATGCGTACATATTTTATGTACCTAAATAAATTTAAACAGTTTGTGTAAGTACCGTAAATAGTTTTACCAAGGGTAAAAAATAAAACAAATTTAGAGTGATGAAATTTTATTAAATATCTAAGTTTCAAAACAAATTTTCAATGTTATGTTATTATATAAAAAATTATACGACAGTTTAACGGCAAAGTAACAAAAAAGTTACTAAATATTAAATAAAATTTTCTTCACTTAAAGCTAGGCTTATTAATAAACAGTACATATACAATAGAGTTGTGACCCCGCTTAGGTTCTAATGATTTATTAATAAATGCAAAAACATTTAGAAAACGAATAAGCAGGGTAATCATTAATACATATTTATAAATAATTTTATTGATTTCAAGGAAGAATTAAAAAATTCAATAGTAGAACAAATTGTTTAGTACACTGTACAGCGAAGTAAAATAAATCACTATATACAAACAATTATTCAACTCGAATAACTGAATGTTGTAAATTTAGAACTTAAGTTGTAGACCATGTATATCGCCGTCCACCTTTCAAAGAGACTTATCTCAAATTCCTTGATTTTACAGGATACGATTTTAAGGAATTTTCTTGGAAAATCTAGTCTTAAAAAAGTATAAAATATAACTCCAACAGTATTTTTCCAGTTTCCAAATTATTTTTATACGTGAAAATGTCTATTCATTCCATAAGTGTTATGAATTTTGTCCTCTCAAAGTAGTCTCCAGTAAAATCAACAAATTCGAGATATGTATCTTTGAAAGATGGACAATGATATGGTTTTTCTTTGATGCTGTATATTTATCCAACAACTGAAATGTTAAACTCACTCACTATCATACTGGCGGTAATTAAACCAATAATAAATGTTTTTAGAAAGAAAAAATATATATAATTACAATATAAGAAAATGGGATGTACATTTTTATCAAACTAAACACACATACATTATGTTGCCAGATTAGGTCAAACTATGATTACTTTAGGGTGGGAACATTTCAACTTCATAACAATGTTTTAATTCTATTCGTTGCATGCGCTTCTATCTTCTTCGCTGTCATTTAAAAAAAATGTATTTTACATTCCATTTGCATATTTCTGTTAGTTACTCTCACTTTCGTCCATCGTGTTTTACAAAAATATCTAATAAAATATATTTATACACCATATTCACTTTTTTAATTGTCGCATCGCAAGGATGTAAATTTAATGAAAAATACCTAATGAATTTCTAGTAAAAAGAAAACAAACGTGTTATTGGTAAATCAAACAGCAGCACCAAAAACTAAGGAAACATTGAAATTTATTTTGTTTTAAATCATTTATATTCTTATCAAATAGTTTCAATATTAGTGATAGTGATTTTCTGGTTCATTACGCCGTATTCGGAGCACATTGAAATGTCCATCTTCCGGACTGTAGCCAATTGCATCATTCAATCATTTGCCGAAGGAGGACAATAATATTTTCTAAATTACACATCTTTGAACCAGTGTTTTTGATTTTACCAGATTTTAAATATACTTACAGCAAAATAAAATGTAGATTTAGATACACAAGAAAGCCAGTCACTGATTTTGAATACCTGTTACCTATAATGGTGACGTAGTGTGGTAAAATAATTATTGTAAATTATATTAATATAACATTCGTTTACTGCCTGTGTGTAATATCCATTTCAGACCGGAATGTTGAAAGTACATATGTACAAAACGTGTTAGAAGAAAAATTATTTAATATTTAATAGATATCTCAGCTCTGAAACGGATACAAAGCGAGTACATACTTTTGGAATAAATTTAAATAAATAGTACAAGTTATATTGAGACACAAAAAGAAACACTGAAAAGAAAAATGAGAATATGCCTGCATTTTTGCATAAAGGTACAAATATATATCTACATTTAAATGCTTAATAACTATACAAATTTGGCGTAGTATTATTATATTAAATGCCGACAATATGACGTCATCCAGTACAATAAATATGTGATTCCATTTTCAATTTGAATGAATTTTTCCAAAATAATAGAACAATGCGCTCAAGGCAGGCCGGCCCAGTCTCTATACCCGGGGGTTCCCATGCAGGGGGCGCCCACCCGGGGCACAGCACTAGGCACAGGATGGTAAACTGGTGATGGAAATTTGTACAAAGCGGAAATATTTATATCACTACCTAATTTAATCTAGATACACGCTATGTACTTTAATACAGTATTGGATATTCTCAATGGTGATAGCAAACAAATGGAGAATGGATGTATTTTTAACTCTAATAAATACTTAACGGGATAATTAATTATCGGAAGTGTGTACCTTTACTTAATGTTATCTCAATTCACACGGCACACGCCACAGCGCGCAATAATACTCTGTTCTGTAATATGGAGAGATCCAGCTCATTGGAGTTGGATAATGTACAATGGGTACAATATCAGTCCCGTTTCTCTGTGAAAGTGAATCCTGTAGGTAATCTATTAGCACGGCCGAGTACGATACGAAGCTTTTCCAATAAATATGTTATTTACTCACTGTCATAATCTAGTCTAGTGACCATGTGACCATAGGGAAACTAGATATATATATGATTACCAAGTCATTTAACGAGTATTATTCCTTATTGTAAAGAATACTTGCAAGCTAATATTTGCCAATACATTAAAAGTTACAAATAAATTCTGAGAGGTTACTAGACGAGTGTTTCGTACTTCTCAAATAGATCGTCATCTCCCTCATGATCCGAGTTCCCGGCAGAAGCTGGTCGGGGTCGCCTCTGAACATCGGAATGGCTCTTCTGGTCGCAACCACGAAGCGTCGACTCGTCGAAACGAACCCTATAGCTAGGAGCATTCCCTCTGTAGTCGATTTGTGCGTAGTCATATCCCGGCCTCCTGAACGGGTCGTCTTCCGCGGAGCTCTGACTCTTGGATCTGGTTTTGTAATGTCCGCCGGACTTGGCGCTCTGCGCGTGGCCGTGGGGGCGATCCTTGCAGTTGTTCTCCACGGCCCCCGTCATGGAAGCTTGACGCCGAAAGCTCTCGGCACGGATGGAGTACTCCGTGACTGTGTATCCTCGCGTCATGAGATTATTGCGCTTGCTGCGACAGTCCATGGTGGCATACACGGGACGAGCGTTGTAACCTTTATTGGACTGAACACTGTGAAATATTTTAGCAGACTTATTAGGATCTTGCTTGCTGTTAGCGAAACTCTCGCATTTATCGTTAAAACGTTTTATGGCATTTGACACTGTTACTAGCTCTTCATCTATCTGATGGGAAGATTTCTTCTTTTCTGGTGATTTGACTTCTTGCTGAACATTACTGGTTTTTATGTTTTTGTGCCACAAATCATTCTCCTTCATATTGTTTTCAGGTTCTGTTGTGATCGGAGGATTGCTTTTCGGAGCAGATGTGACGGGAGGAGCAGACTTCTGCGAGCCGACAGCTATTGACGATACTCTAGGTCTAAGTTCTGTACACTCTAGATTGTAAATCACTAAATAAAGATTGCTCAGAGACCTTAGTTTGGGTATGGACAATATCAGATTTCAAATCATTACCAATAATTGGCGTATCATTAACTTTGGATAGCCCATCTCTAGCTCTAGATGGCAAATCGTGGACTCTATGATTAGCATTATTTAAATGCGTCTCGTTGATTTTTGACTGTAGATCAGTGACTTTAAATTGCGAATGAATATTTTTCACATTGACCGGAGAGTAATTATTTTGCGCAACCCCGGGGTTATTATTAGCTCCGATTCTGTTCCTCAGTAACTCCACAGAAGGCATGGGACTTTCGAAACTAATCATGGGCTTTCGGTCATTATAGCCTACAGAATTAGCACTATCCCTCCTTATTATTACTTGACTCTCTTCTGGTTTCTGCACACTGACAGAATCCTCGCATACTTTTACAGTGTCCTTGGATGAACAAGTATTTCTATCGTCGCTCGGTTTTAAAATTTCTTCATTCAGGTCGTTGTTAGCTTTAGTGCTGGAGTCGAGGCTCTGAGTGTTGATCTCGGCAATATCACTTGTTGCGCTGGGAGTGGGTTTAACACCGCTAATTAGACTAGGATCAATGCGGAAAGTAGGTTTGGAGTTAAGTTTGGCAGCCTTAACAGCGGAGGGGGGAGACTGAACAGACTGAGCCGATTGGGGGGGAACGACGTCGGCGAAGTTGGGTTGGTCGGGGGCCTGGGGCAGCGGGTGGTGTCACGCGGGCGGGGGTTCCGCCCAGCCGTCCGAGTCCGCCTCTGAGTCGCTCCCGCTGTCCGACTCGCTGAACTCCACGGCCACCCGCCGTGCCAGGATGGACGCTACATCGTGTAGGGCGGCGCTACCGACACTACCACTTTCATTTCCTCTAGTGCTGTTGGTTTTTTCCACTTTTCTTAATTTGATTCCTGGAAATAAAAAAATTGATATTGAATTTCTATTTAGATACATTCATTTAAGAGTTGGAAGAATGGATATTACAGTTGAATAGTATCTTACCATCTCTGATTGCTTTGAGTAAATCATCTCTAGGATCAGGCAGGGGCGCGGGAGGAGGGGGAGCGGCCTTAAGGGGCTGCTTGAGCACAGGTGAGCGCACGTCTCCATTAGCCAGAGGCGGGGGCGGCGGGGGGCGTGAGCGCGCCCTCAGGCGGCGGCGGGGGCGGCGGTGGCGGCGGCGGCCCCTCGACCGGTGGGCTGGCTGAGGGGGGTCGCGGGGCGGCGGCGGGCGGAGAGGCGGGCGGCGGCGGCGGCGGGGGCAGCGCCTCGCGCGCCGACGCAGAGCGGCGTGAGGGTGTGCCGGGGCCGGGTGGCGCAGGAGGCGGGGCCGAGGGGCGCCCCCGCCGTGGAGTTCCTCCGCCCCCGCTGTAGAGACTCTCGGAAGACAAGGGACCAGTTCCGTACATGGGCTCCTCACCTATAATCATAGCACTAGTTGAAACTATCATATGGCACAATATATATTTTTTAAATATCCTCAAAACCACTTTAAAATATAAATATGCAGATGCATATAATTGTGTAGCTGGTACTGGTGAGACAGCTCTATGGAGTCAGGTCCCCCCCTCGTGTGTCCCAGGTAAGGTAGCAATAGTTTACCATGAGAGTTGTGGTTGGTGGGAGTAGACTGGTGTGGCTGATGCGGCTGGTGTGGCTGGTACTGGTGAGACAGCTCTATGGAGTTGGGCCTGGCAGGTCCACCATCTCGTGTGTCTAACATCAACATACCTGTAAACCATCATACTAATATTATAAATATTGCTGCACAGAAAATGTTTATAAGTCATCCTACAATCATTTTTTTATGATAATTTTTTTTTTGTGTCGACTATTGTAAAAAAAATGAACGCACTATTATCATTGACTATTATTGTTAGTGTTTCTCACCCGACGAGTGGTTGTTGTAGTGCTGCTGCAGAGTGTCGTAGGAGGGCGGGGGCTCCGGGTAGTGCTGGGCGGGGGGCGCCTGCGGCATAAGGTGCTCCCCACGGGTGAGCGCGCGCTGGCGCTGCTTCTCGCGAGTGCACGGGGGCGCGCGCACACTCTCTGCTTGCGCCGCGCCGCATCGGCTCCGCCTCCACCGCCACGTGGACGCACCTACATTAACAAAACATTAAACATATTTTACAATACTGCCAATTTCCGCATTAATCGAACCCAGAACCCCCGTATCATGAGTCACGCTATGGAGGCTGCCAATATGCTTAGTAAGTGAGATATAGTGACCTTCTTCCCCCTGTCGTGCTGGATCCTCTCTGTGTCCTGCAGCATTTCCTGGCGCCAGAGCTCGAAGAAGTAGCCGGGGTCGGTGTAGAACTTCAGGCCGTCGCGGCCGTCGTCGCGGTACGGATTCAGCTTGTCCAGCGGAGGCGGGCGCTCGCAGGCGGCGTACGTCTCCAGCATGGCCGTGGGCATCGTCGCCCGCGAGAAGATCTGCTGGTCGAACTGGGTGGAACTCTTGAATGCCTTGCGCATCTGGATGTCCTGAATGGTCACTACAAACAGAAATGTTATTAAAAAATCAATCAATCAAATCAAATAATTAGTGATTTCATTTGGTGCGACTAAAGAAAAGTACTAGCTTACCATCTTCAACGTTGGCGTCCAAGTTCTGCACTTTGGTGGAGAGACGGTCGAGGCGCGCCTGCAGCACTTGCGCTCGCACCGCCATCCCGCCTGCCTCCCGCGCCAGCTCCCCGAACAGGTCCTCCGCGTGGCGAGATAGGGAAGACAGTTGTCTGTAGACAAGTACGGAGTTACAAGAGAGTTACACTGTCGCATGTCGGCTGCTGACATCGCAAAAGATGTTCCTATATTCATTTGTTTTTACTAGAATCTCAAGATAATGGAACAAATGGGTGCTTTAATACTAGAATCAGCCAGCTTGAAGTGAGTAGGTGAATTCCACGATCCCTAACACACACAAAAATCATTATACATCAATTCTACTGACATCGGCAGAAAATTATGCAGTAATATGGTTGAATTGCGTATTATGTATGTACAATTCACACATATTTGTTTCATATAATAAAATAAAAATAAAATATTTTCATTATCGAATTCCAAGCGTTATTTTACTTTTGACAGCTCGATTATGTATTGATTAGGGATGTCCTAATGCGTTACCGAATCGATTTCTCATAAAAATCGACTTTATTTATGAAGAAGTTTTAATCAATTTAACACATTTACATTTAATTTTTGCTCAACATTTTGCAGTTTATAAACGTACCCAGACGTTTAAAGCAGAGAGCAAAAAAAAAATATTACAAAAAATACATAATTTCTTTACAAAAGAAACTTTAAATACAGTCCCGATAAACTCCTTAATTGGAGTTTGTCATCGGGTGCAGGAGCTACAGAAAACCCAAATATGCACAGGACTATTTTATTGTCGTAATGTAAATTGAGAAATTCCGTGTCGCGACAAACAAAGAAAAAAAAAACAAATAGGTTTTAATTTAAATCACATTTTTTCATCGAAAAAATCAACTTGAATAATCCTCGTTGCATAAGTAGGCTCAATAAACATCGATATCGATAAATATCGGAGTTAAAGAACATGTGCTTCTCTATATCGTAAAGAAAAAAACATTAAGTATTGCATTTTTCCGTCTATGGTTGCCTGTCAATAATTACGGAACTTTATAGACGCCCATGTGTCAAAAGTAAAATAAACGCTTGGAAGAGATATAATCATCATAATGTTATTAATTTATGGAATATACATACTGTTTATTATGATGTTTAGTAAAAGCATTTATACTGTTCGAAAAAAAAAGGATTAAAAACATTCAATATTTGTATAAATGAGATTTAAAAAATGCATTAATATTGTAATAATCAATCTAATGTGGCATGTCCCTGCTCCGTGGCCATGTAGGCAATGTAGGCAACATGCCTCTTATCCTAGTAGTCCCACCTGACGGTGTTGGCCAGGGTGCCGTTGGTCACGGCCTCCAGCTCGCTGGGCACGGGCAGGTGCGCAGGCAGCACGGCCCGGGCCACGTGGACGGGCCCCACGGCCCGCTTGGGCAGCGGCATCCCGCGCCCCGCTGCCTCCGCCGGCCCCCTCACACCACTCCACCACCTGCTGCTACACCGCTCTCGACTCCAGACCTGAACAAAAATCAATATCACCTATTATTAGTGAATTCATATTTTACGGTTGAGAGGCACAACAATATACATGGAGTAACAAAACTAGTAGTACAACCCGAAAACTGGTGAATCTACATCATATTTGGAGTCGAATGTGTAATATATGAATTTTGAATACGAGTTTCAAAAAAAAAACATTTTTTTCTCAAAGCTTTCGTAAGTGCCTCAGATTAAGTAAAATTGCACAAATTCTCGTTAAGTCTTGGATTCGGAGACAGTTTTGGAAAATACAGGTTTCATTTTCGAACACAATTTACGGAAAATGAAACCAACGCTGAAGTTAGGGAACGGACGCAGCAACCTCCAATAACTGGAGTCGTGAAGATGCGGCGATGGACCTTGCTTGGGCATGTACTCCGGATGCCTCGGGAGAGCCTGAACCCGAGCTGCCTCTTCTTTACGCCTGCAGGATCCCGCTGTCCTGGCAGACCGTCGATGACCATCCTACGGTTGTATTCGGCGGAGCTGATGGATGCGGGCCTGACGTGGGAGGAGGCGAGAGAGCTGGCTGGTGACAGGGTCTCCTGGAGGGATCTAGTGATGTCCACATGCTCCACATAGGAGCGAACGTGGCCAAAGAAGAAGAAGAAGAAAGTCTCAAATTAGGAGATGGTTTCCGAAAAATACAAGTCTCAATTTCTGTTACAGTTTTCGGGGAAAATTTAAGTCTCAAATTCGAGGATGGTTATCAGAAAATACTTTCGGAAAATTTAAGTCTCAAATTCGGAAACGGTTTCCGGAAAATGAAGAGCTCACATTCAGAGACGGTTTTCCAAAAAAAAGAGGCCTCAGATTTGGAGACGGCTATCGAAAAATGGTGGTTTCGGAAAATGAAAGTCTCAAATTGGAAATATAGAGGTCTCGGAGATGGAGGTTTTATCCGACTTAGAAGCCTCATATGCGAGATGTACGAGACAGAAGTGTTATTTATTTATTATGAAATTAAACTAATGATATATATATTATTTTCGTTTAAATTTGTACATTTTGTATCGAGAGAGACAGTTAGTAGTTACAGAAGGCAGGAGCTTTCCCCGCGCGAGCCCCGGACGTCCGGTCCCTACTTCCCACAGCCAATCCCCGCTCTATATTGCTCAATCTTCCCGCTTCCGGGTTCCTGGATCCCGGGTCCCGGGCCTGTTACCAATGGACGCGAACGGTAACTGCTTTATCATCCTAAATAATAATATTAAAACCATTCCAAACCCAGATCGAAACTATAATAAATTAATACAGTAATGAGACGCAGAAATGATTTTTCGTAAAAGGGTCTCGGATTCGGACAGTTTTCGGAAAATGAAGGTCCTTAAGTTTCATTATTTAAAATTAATATCGAAGTATTTTGCAGTCGTAACAAATTAAACAATGTTTTAACCTTTATTTTAACCTTTATTTTAGTTATACATATTTTTTTTCTTTATATTGTAAAAAAATTGACATAAATATAATAAGATTAACGAAAATAGTATATTTTTGAAAGCATTCATATAAAGAAGTGCCCATTTATGTTATCAAGTAAATTTGCCTTATTCTGGGACTGCAATATTTATATTTTTGTAGTTAAATTTGAATTTTTCGATTTTACTGAATACTACAGTTTCAACTTCCCTCGATGATTTGCTCCCCTACATAATGTTTAAGGTTGACTTTTATACAATATTTCATCATCATCATATTTTTAAAAAGTAAAAACTATAAGTATAAAACCGCCCCCAATAATAAGATGGATTCCACAAACTGCCTTCAAGCCAAGCGACAATCCAAGTCCACTGTTGACAACCCGTCGACAGTTTACTTCAGATCTGCGAGACGTGGACCTGACTTGAAGGTTGCACGGGAACTGGATGCCGATTGCTTGGCGAAATTTATTTACCAATGCGATATTCTTATCTTGTCGATACAGAGATATTATAATTTCCGATTCCGTAGGGGGTGATCAACATGAAATAATGATTTATATTATTAAAATTTCATGTGTAATAAAATGATCCAAGACACACTGCACTTGAGTGTACCAATGCAGTGCCTTATGCACCGTTGGGTGCGGATGAAGTAGTTAGTAGATAAGTATTACAGTAGGGATGCATCCCTAGTGGGTACGTATGACAGTATACATACAGTCGGTACACAGGCAACAGTACAGAGAGAATTATACTGCGCCAGTATGACCCCCTTACCGCCTGCGCCTTCCCAAGGCTGGGAATGTGTACTTGTGTACAGCAGAGGTATCTACTCGTACTTTACCTTAACCGATTACTTGCGAAAACAACCAAATTACTTGCAATTACATTCCCAAATCGAGGTGAAACGATTTCAACAACAAGCCATGCGACCATTAATGTTCAAGTGGACGAAGGGGAAAATATCGCTATATTTAATCATTGGTTTCAGGATTAAATTGTGTGATTTTTTTGTAACTGTGATGAAATCCACTAATTTTCTATTGTCTATCTAGGATTAAGATACAAATTTGCTCTGAGGATACAAAAATTAATCACGAAATTGATCGTGTTATTATATTATAAAGATTTCGAAACGAAATTAGAAGTGAAAAAAGATATCGGTAAACAAAAATCAACCATTTTGCCACGTGCATACTGCTTGACTTTCACAGTATACCCACAAACAGGCTATGTCTTGGTGGGATTTTTGTTTATTATTTTAAAAGTACATGTGTGTTTTTATTGTATTTCTTTTTAAACAAAAACTTTTCTTTTGAAAATAATTTTAAAAAAAAACGTGGTTCTGAAACGTGGTGTAGTGGACAGGACTAAAATGAATGTTGAAGACAGGACCGGGTGCGATACCAGGAGATGTTAGGAATGAGGATACACCAGATAAATAAGAAAGGAAATCCATCTTGATTGAAGGCGTTAAATCAAATATGAATTGCAATAATGGCGCCGATTGGAGGGAATTATTGGTTCAATGGCGTTCTACTGGGTTGACAAAGCGAGCCAATTAGGAACTCGGAAGATAAGCTTCTAGCCCCTAGTCAGGGTCGTGAGACGAGTCGTGATATAAATTTAATAATCCGTGAGAACATCTCGTGTGGCGGCACAGAAAATACAGGAACACGGGTAAAAAGGGGATTGAAGGTCGAACTAGAGAGATGAACGAACCCTCTTACTCCCGAAAGATTTCCACAACACTAGAAATTTCATGAATTTCCAGCCTTTGCCTACACGATCAAATGCTTCATAATATAGTTGGGAATTAAACGAATTCCCATTTGATAAAGAAAAAGGATAATAATGTACATCTCCTCGATCTGAATAGGTTGCAATGACGTCAGGAGCTAAGTACTGACCCCTGCCAATAAGATGGAGATCGTGATCTTACTATTAATAATGATATTACTGTGAATGGAGAATGGAGTAGTAAGTGAATAGGAATTTATGCAATCTAACATGACTACTGACTACACGACCGGACCGATTCAGTCTCCTCTACTCGGACGAAGGTCGGAACTGGGTTTATCAATATTAGGATAAATGATTCATGCATTCTACATTCTACATGATGGACCTCGTATCTGTAGGAAGAGTGAGCTGTCAGCTACAATCATCACAAAATATTATTATGTTAAACAACATTTTGAGTGTGTCCAAATACTTGTAGACAAAAACTGGATTTCACCCATTACGGGCTAATAAAGGGCTATATCACTTGCAATCATAGAGGTTTCTGCTAAAATGCTTAGCAATTTTCTCAATGGATGACAGAGAGTGTTCAGATGTGTAGCGTCGCGCCATTTTATTGTATATTGGCAGATATGGATATCAAATACTAGGTGAAATGGGGAATGTTGTAATACATCAAGTGGCCACTTAACCCAGCCAATGACAGGTCATAAGCCCTGTAAACGCCTAGATATCCATATTCCCTTCCAAATTTCTCGTCTCTGTTGAGATGTCAAATTGTTATTATTATGTTTGCTAATAAATCGTAACGTTTCACTGTTCGAAGCATATGGCGAAAAATATTTATTTGAGGGTTCAAACGCAATCAACCTGCTTTGCTAGTATGTATCCGTCTTTTCGCATGTAAATCCTATGATGTAATTTCACCTTTACCATCCGTCCGTGTATAAAAGTGTTTATTTATTTGTACCATATTTTTACCATTTAAATTTTATCTGCCTCCAGTAGAGCATATGAATTCTACAAACTGCATTCCAAGTTAAGCGATCGGCCGACCGGCCGACCTCCCAAGTCAGGTAGTAAAAGTGGTTAAATACAAATATTTAGTAAAATTAGCATTTTTATTGTACTGAAATGTAGGTACACAGTACACAGTACACACTGCACACCTACTTACATATTTATTTGCGGGCATTTCGCTTCGAAGCAAATAATATGTTAGTAACCCCTTGAGTAGCATTTTCTATAGAAACACACGACAAGACACCTCGGACAGAATATTCCCATCTGTATGTAATATTGGTTTGGTAAATAATAGCTACTAGCAACTACTAAACGCCAACTCTACACGAGTTATGACATCAGACGTGATTACAATGATGCGATCATGCACTAAATGCATAATGTTACAATGTGCAATACTAATAGATATTATACCATACCAATCAATGATGCATATTGTATTTTTTTTTGAACATTATGATAAACAAATGTCGAAATTAGAGCAGAGTGCAAGGATGAGATAAGCATTATCGACAAAATTAAGAAAAGGGCTTTTACGGTGGTTTGGTCATGTGGAGCGAATTAGTGATGAAAGAACGGCTAAAAGAAGTTTAAGTGCAAGTGTGCCTGGATGTAGAAGCCGAGGAAGGCCGAGAAAGACATGGCATGACCAAGTACAACAAGTACTTGAAAAGGACATGGGCATGCGAAAAGTCGAATAATCGGCGTATGTGCATTAGAAGATGTATGAATGTAGAGGAAGCAAAGGAAGTATGTCAGGACAGAGTGGTATGGCGTTCTATCCTCTCTGCCTACCCCTACGGTGATGGTTAGTTAAGTACATAACACACGAAGATACGTTCATTACGGATTCTATTTACCCATCTAAGTTTAGAGGGTCCCATGTCCCATGACGCATGTGGAATATAGAAGTATGCAAGATTCATTATATTCGCGGGAAAATACGAGCGGAGGGTGTGACGTCACTACCTCCCCTCGCTCGTGACGCACCTGGAGGGTGGGGAACCCCTGCCCCTGTAGTCAGCAGTACAGGGAGGGTGGCTCCTCAGACCTCACCTTACTCTTCAGATGTCAGATATCCATAACCAAAACGGGATGAGGCCCCAAATTTATAGTGGAGTATTTGTGTGGCAATCAAAATTTAAAAAAAATGCAAGAATGAAATTTTACTCTCTAAAGTCTTGTAAAGCTTCAGTAAAAATACCGATATTAGAAAAAAATTCTTGCATACCGAAACGCCTTTTTAAAAATTGATAAAAATTGCTAAATGTATGGATATTTAGCAAAGTAAGAAACTTTGAATGCCTCTCCTGCACAATTAGATAATAATACATACATACTTACCTCTTTACCTAAATGCCACAGATTTGTGTTTAACTTTGTGTCTTCAGTAGTAAGCCAATTCAGGAATGAGTGTTTTGGCTATACTAATGTAAATAGTTATATACATACTACTTTAGTTGGTCAACTTTTATAGCACCGATATACATAATATAGTATATTATTGTGTGTGATAAGTTGCTTGCTAAAACACCGGGATACTTGGACCTATTAATAAATGTGGTCATTATTAGTTGATAACAAATCGGAATCCGGTCCATTACTGAACGTTTAGAATCCAACCTTCAAAAATATCGGGCAATTATAGGGCGACAGGGAGTTGATAATAACTTATATTTCTTCGAGGCGAGACCGAGGGGTTAAATATTTTTTTTAAATTATTATTATTGTTTATTAACCGTGATTACGTACATCATTACTTTTAGTGAATCATTACTTTTAGTGAATATCGAATTAAGCGATACAAGTTGAAGAAGCTCGTTATTGTCATAATGCATAGATATTATGTTATGTAAATCATTTCATGGAGATATTTTTTTACAAACAGCAAGTAAAATCCTTATGATTATGTCCGCGAGACGCTCAGCGCTCAGCAGTACCACCGAATATCTTGACATAACGGGAAACGTAGTACAAATTACTCGCAACTCACAACTCAACACATCCTATAGGTCGCGTCACGTAAAAAGAACGCTGGCGGTTAAGCTGCGCATTAGGCGATTATCGGTCTTATTTGGTACGCGGGGTGGGCGTGTCACATGCGCAAACACACCCTCTCTACTTTCTTTTGGCGTTCTTTTTACATGACGCGAACGACTTAACTTTTGATTCCTGCAGTTCGTTACCAATCCGGAAAACTTAAGAGATTAGAGTATTTTTTGCATAAAATATCGATAAAAAATACACACACATTATTTTTAACTAACTAACCATCACGCCATTTCCCCGAAGGAGTAGGCAGAGAGGATAGAACGCCACACCACTCTGTCCTGGCATACTTCTCATGCTTCCTCCACATTCATACATCTTCTCATGCACGCACGTCGATTATTCCGACTTCTTACATGATACTTCTTGATTTTATAACATGCTTGTGCATTATTGACCTAGGTATTTTCAGCAGCAATACAAATATTGTAGGTTTTCAGAATACAGAAAGCTCGCGGGGGTGAAAATGGCGTTTAAAAAATGAACTTTGATTTGAAGGCAGTGTCGCCAGTTACTATGAATTCGCTAAGAAAGCAAGTACCTAGTGGTAAGTAAGGTAAGGTAAACGAAAGGTTTATCGTCTATAAAACAGATAATAGCAGGTGTATCTCCACACATGCGGTGAGATGAGGTGAATATTAACATAAAATAACACCACAATACGTGTGGCGGAGTTATGGGCGATAGTAAACCTAACTGTGTAGAGTTAAAACAATACAATGGAGGGACTTCCGCCTCTCACTACTCACTGCTTACTGCTCAGTGGGAACTGGGAACGGTATGCGCTACATCCGGTCACTTTACCAAAGGAAATCTACGCTGGATTTACCCAATAAGGTTTTTCTGATAATAATATGACCCTGGTAACACCAATATAGAGATGGTTCATTTCATAAAATATTAACCCAACTTCGTCCTCTTTTACCTTATCTACTGCTACACCGAGTGATTCTTAAAAATCTTTATAAGAAAACGTAATTTATCATATGTAAATACATAGCTAAAATATTTCATACATCTGCACGGATTCCACGTAGGTACTTGGTAATTAATTTGACCAATTGTTAAAGGAATAATTCAAAGATATTTGCAAAACAAATTAAAAAACAATGACTTTTTTCATAAATATGCAACAAGATGTTCAAAAATATAAGATTAGAAAAGAAAAGAAAAGCTATGTCACAGAATTGTCTAATGTATAAGGGCATTAAAATGTATGAGGAGATTCCTGATGAAATAAGAAATGAACTAAATGTAAAGTTATTTAGGGTTAAATGTAAAAAATATATGTGTGAAAAATATTAGTGTAGGTATTATATTATAGCTCAATTTAAAAATGTATAATAGTAGGATAAGAATAGTTAGGAAAAAAAATAATTAAGTATAATGTAATAATATAAGTCTATGCAAAAATTATATAGGACTAAATATATATAATAATAACAAATTAAAAAAATAGCGCTTTAGATTATCTTGGTGTATTTATTTTACATGGCTTAAAACGTAAACGCGATTAGTGGCGCACGAGTTCAGTAATACAGGCAATTAGGGTTGATGGGGTTGTTTATAATACACAAATCATACAGAGCACACAATACACGAGTAATATTATTGCACATCGCGCCTCGTGTCATACGTCACACGTGGGATAGTAATAAATATAATGTATGTTTCCTATTGCAGCGTTAGTAGCAGGATCAGGAAAAGTTCAATGAGCAGTCGGCTTGGCAAATATTTGTATAGTAGCGAGTAGCGAGTAGCGAGTGGCAGTAAGGTGTGCAGGACAGAAATAGAGCTACAGATTGGGGGAGCATAAAGTGCTGACCTTTAGTGGTATCGTTGACCGGTGTGCCCCGGTAATAGGTCCAAATATGACGATCAGAGGTGGGACAACAACCCGCAGTATGCGTACAAGCTATTAGGTTCAATATTTCACTCGATTAGTCAGCATTCGTGTCTGTTTTCAGGGAAAATCGACGGCATTTTCATACAAGTTTGGTGATACAGAAACAGTTACATATTTTGGCAGCAGGCACGCGCAGGTAGTAGATAAGTAGAAAGTATTTGTATACTTTAGGCAAATCATTAACTTTAATTTGTAACAGGAAAATTTATTCATAGCCATTAAAACAGCACTACCTTTGCGGAAATAAGGGTCTAAAGCACTGGGTCATCTTTCTGTGTTGTTTTAAGTGACTGAATATTTACAAATAGTATATTTTTCCTCGATTATACTTGAATATTAAAAAATAGCAGACTTCCGAGTTCTGAGAAAAGGTATCTAGGAAAAGTATTACGAGTGCGGTGGCTTGACTTTGTAAGGAACACAGATGTAAGGCAACGGACGCAGCAACCCTCGGTATCTAATGTCATCCGACGTAGGCGTTCGGCAGGCTGGGCCATATACTACATATGCCTCCCGAGAACCGTTAACCGTGCTTGCCTATTTTACAAAGCGTCAGGTTCTCGGCGTCCTGGACGTCCACTGCTGAAAATCCGTCAGCAGTTTGCGTAGGAGCCACGGGACGCGGACCTGACCTTAATATGCTTGGATATGGAATAATGACGATACTAATCCTTTGAATGTAATATTTCATGACGCTTTGGACAAAATGATCTCGTTGGGCCGAGGGTGCGACGTGTGACGGTGAATTTAGTTCGCACGCGACGCACTGCAGACTGCAACGTGCAGCGTGCATTCAGTATCCAGTATCTAGTGCGCACGATTTCCTTTCCGGCAACGGTCACTCGTTGCGGATGCAGAGTTTATGGTCCACTTCTCATTGGAAACGGAGAACTCTACTAGAAGCAGACCTAATGGCCCGCGGACTGCGGATGGTTCCCCGGGCATTCCCCGAGGCGAATCTCCTGCCGCCTCTCTCGTGTCGCCTGTTCTCCACCCGAGTCGACAAACAATGAAGTGTGGCGGCGAGCGCACAACCAGCTGCCGTAACCCACCAGAGGCTCGGTCAGAGGTGCCATTAATACTATTTATGTGATGTATTAGTATGGGGGCTTTTAGTAAAACACGGCTGTGACAATATGACGAGTTTATTATAATACACGGTTTAACTGTCTACGCTGCTCAGAGCTCTAACTGGGAATGACGGGCACACAGCAGACATACTACATACACACACACACGACCGACCGACCGACTGCGCCACTGTGATGTATTGGTATGGGGGCTTTTAGTAAAACACGGCTGTGACAATATGACGAGTTTATTATAATACACGGTTTTACTGTCTACGCTGCTCAGAGCTCTAA